>VZRU01010609.1:214626-227003 GCA_013398155.1 Pedionomus torquatus
CCCCACCCCCCCTCCAGCTTTCAACTCCGTGTTTTGCTTCAAAGGCTGCAGGAATGTTATGACTGACTTCCTTCCACATTTTTGAATCAAAGCCTTTTCCCCCAGCAGCTAGTAATACCTGAAAAGGCTTAACAGAAGACTTTTGAATGTCCTAAAAGTACTTGACTGGTTTTCTGATTACTTTTTCCTAAATTTAAATGGGTTATAGAATGCTTTCTTAGAAAATGTGGTCTTCTAACCCTAAATCTAAATGAATTAAAGCAATTTATTTTTTCCAAGAGCTGAACATACATATCAACAGTGAGCAGCTGATAGACATATGAGTCAATAGAGAAAGTGTAAGCAAATATTGTAATACCATTATTTGATGTTAGGTACTACATATAAAGCCTTAAATATAGAGATTAGCTTCTAACCTACAGGTATACTAATAGCAGGGTTTCTTTTCCTGTATGCACCTACATGCATGGGACAGGATTCGTGTTGGTGAGAAATGAAAGGTTCATTTTACTACAGATAGCTGAATTCTTAAGATTGTGACTAAGCACTTTGCATCTTTAAAATATTTCCTGTTCACGAATGACCACATATTTGTGCAGAGCTAGCCAGGTGTTAAATGTACACATTTTTACAACCGTTCCAGACTGAAATATGTGTAATTAATAGTTTTGTTCCTCCAAAGCCCTACAATCAATTCAGAAAGTGCCAAACAACATTTATGGCATCCTAGAGGCTCAAAGAAAAACTGTATGAGAAAACTGATGCTGGATGTGTTCAGAGGTGGAACTGTCCTGTCACAGAAATTTTTGTCATGACCAACTTTACCACTGATACCACACAAATGTGGTTTGGCTCCAGAGTAGACCTAGGAGGAGATATAAAGATTATGGTGTTCCATTCACAGTGGATTTGAGGAAATCTTGTGCATATTTTTGGCTCAGTTCTGCTGCATTCGCTGATGGTCAGTGTTTTTCTCAACACTACAGTCTTAACCATGTAACTCTGATAAATTTAGGATGTGTGTATCTCATGGGATATGTCCAGTCTCCTGCTGCCATTACCAGAGTTATTCTGTCTTGTCTTAGTCTCATCTGCTTCCCCATCCAAAGTCTGTTCCTGCCACAGTTGATATCCTGAAATCGTGGACCACTGGCTACTTCTGACTGTTGTTGTCACGTTACATTAAGACAAAGCTCATTAAAAATACTGAGTAGAAATATTACTGCAAGAAATGGTGAGATGTAAAGTGTTGGCTACCAAATGACAAAGCTTTACCATGTTCCCTTTCCTGCCACTTCAATGACAGGCTTTTTCAAATGTCACCACCAAGAACCTGTCACTTCATAGTTTAAAAATAAATGTTTTTGTCAACTTTCCTGAAAAGACTCAAGTGATAGTTTAATATTGAGAGGTCTGTTCAGATAAGATTTTTGCATAAAGATAGTGAGCATACTTTCCAGCCTTCTGCAGATTGCCATTTCAGATCACTTACCACAAAAAGCAAGTGGACTAAGATCCTTGGCTAAAAGTAAGTAAGCATGTTCCTGCTAATGTTTATGGATATAGACACCTTTAAACTGCATGAAGAGCTAGATCAATGTTTTAATTGTGGTTAAGTATCTAACAAGAGCAAGAGAATTAATCTTTGCATGGAAAGAAAACTGTCCTGAATTGCCAAAAGTAGTAGAGTTTTATGTCAATCAGACCATTAGTCTCCATTTTCTTTCCAATACCTCACTCCAGACCTAGGGAAAAAATAAACTCCAAACATTAGACATCAATCTTTTATTTTTTATTATTATTATTTTTCTTACATACCATGAAATAATTTTAATTTTATTGTTTCCTGCCTTTGGGCTCAACATAAGGAGAAGCAGTCCTACTTGGCATCTGTCAAAGTATTTTCCTCAGAGAAATCTGCAAGGCTGTTACCCAAAATTCTGTTCACACATTTATACAGCTCTGCACTTGTCCTTGCTTTCTAGAAATAATGATTGATTTAGAGGGCCAGTTCCATGTTCCATGTTTAATTAAAGCCTACACTGTCCTCCTTTTCATTATCCAGTCTTCTGTGTCCCAGAACTCTTCACAGAGTGTATAGTTGGTGTTGTAATTAAATTCCCTCATTCCAAGACCTTGTTTTTTGCTATCGTTAACCATGGGGGTTTTTTACCTTTAGAATGAAGCTTTGCAAATTCATTCATGTCCTCTAATATATACTTAACATTACCCTATGAAGGCTTCCTAATTTTTTTACCCTCTCACTTTTCTGACTACAAAGACCTTCAGGGAATCAACAGCCTTGGCACACTGCTTTTGCCCAGACACCCTTGTAGTAGACCCACTTGTCATTCAGTGACTACAAAAAACGCTTTTCAAGATATTCCTGTGCTTGGCTTCTCTCTAATTCATAAAAAGGCTTGCCTATATTCCTCACAATAGTCACAGCCTCTCTATCCCATGGTTTTTAAAGATGTCCTCGCTCTTGGTGCTGCACTGCTGTATCATGCCTTACTGCAGTGCACACCTGTAGCCTTTTCTGTCAGGGTATACTGATCAGAATAGATCTACCAGCATCTATTTAACAAATGTGTTGGTGTTCACTCAGTGCTTGTTCATAAACATTTCTCAGTTTCCCACTGCTGATGTTGGGAATGTCAAGGACTGCTCATTCTTAAGCAAAGACGTCCTGGTTAATAATATTTTCCTTTACCAAGAAGTTTTTTTAAAGTTTTCCAATTTGTAATGTTAATAGATCATGAAAAGGACAAATTTTATATTAAGTGAAGTTTCAAAGTGCTCAAAATATCAAAGATAATTCATAGTTTTTTCTACGTATAAATATATTTAATAAGTATAAATCTCAATAGCTGCATATACTAAATAACAAAAGAAAAACAGTTCAGCTTTGAGGCTCTAACTTTTAGTAAGTCATTCATGTATCTTCAATGCACGTATCCCTGCAAGAATAGCCTGGGTTCTCATAGGCAGACAGACATTTTCATGTGGTAGATAAGCACACATTAAATGTCTGTCGGCACGTGACTTCCTCTGGCACAAAGGGACATATATACTCACAGATGCTAGGTACTACTCCACTGGTAAACATGCACAGAGTTATCTAGTGTACACAACTAGATTCAAAACCTTATGTTTGAACTTCATGTTCAGCTTAAAAGACACTGGTAGTCCTACAGGACTCAGAGACTACTCATTCATGCAGTTAGACATGCGAGTAAGAATGAAAGCAGACAGGCCACTGAAACATCACTCCATCTTTGGAAGTTGCCTGAAGGCTACTTCAGGTAAATGCTGTTTTCTACAAAATTCCCTCCACAAAGAGCTCTTAAAATACCATTTTAATGTGAAACATTTATTTAAAAAAAAAAGAAAAAGGGAATTAACGGTATTTTTTTATATATTTTCAGATCAGCCTACTGAGCATGATTGTTCAGGTTAATCCATTTTTCATTCACTTTTATCTTTGTCTTCTGTAATCTTATTACTTCAGTATGGGAAAAATACTTGTAGTATTTTTGAACTTCATCTCTAAATATATAATCTGCTTAATGCAGCAAAATCCAAAATCAATAATAGATGTAAATACTGATAAATTTGAAATGCATCAGAAACAGTTCTTCCTCTCAAAGTAGCCCATAATTTTAAAAAACTAACTAAAAAACATATACTGTGGTGTTGACAATTTCAATTTTTCTCCCTTATCTGGCTAAAAGGGGGCTTTTCTTATTGCAACGAGCACAGCTCAAATGATCTGAAATGAATTAACATAAAAATTAGTTTTATTTCACTAATTTAAATGAAATATTGAAGTACCAAAAGCTTGAATAGGAGACATCACATTTAATTAGCATAGTTGCTATTTGTAATGGAATACAATTTTGTAAGTCACTGATAATGAGAATTAACTTATTAGCTCAGCACAATTTAGTACAATGCTTACAGTATTATTTGATGTGTGTTCAATATATTGACAATCTCAAGGTGTGTTGTGAACAAACCAAATCGTCATAACATTTTTTAAAAGAAATGTTGGTTTACAATTCTTCTATTTAAGCCTGACATAGAAGAATCTTCAGTGACTGTGGCAGAATTTCAATATTCATGATGACTGTTTCTCAAAAATAATGGCAAAATGATTTTATTCTGGGTAAAGTAATCCAAAAGTACCTGGTAACTGTGAAGAATGATTTGAGTGAGAATCTAGCTTCCCTGGGATTTGGCTTCTGTAGCTACTGTAATTAATAATTATGCAGTCATTAGGCTTAAATGAGAATGTCACATTGATGTTATTCTTAATGAAGCAGATTTTCATAAAGGTGACAATGTGCCTTGCTTACAAACCAGTGTGATGACAGCCATTACATTTACTGGTTTGGGTTTTTTTTGGTTTGGATTCTTTTTTTTTTTTTTTTGGTGACAACTGGTGTGGTCCAAAATTCCTATGGTTCTAGGAACAGCAGCAACATGTGTTTGAGTCATCTGGCTACATAATCATAACATGAATATAATTATATACACACACATTCCTCTCTCTATATACCCACCATGGTTGCTGCTGCTGATCTCACTGCAGCAGTCTGGGCCATCTCCACGCTGCTTCCAGGGCAGGGACTGGTTTTGTACTGGAGTTTCACCTCGTGCAACTGAAAACAGTTCCAGTACAGACATAAGCTATGGAAAATCTGGGCCTAGATTCCTAAAAAGACTTGTCTTGTGGTGTTTGTTTGCACTCATTATTTCTTTTCCCTCCTAGATACTGTGTATAAAAACAGGCATTGGCTTCAGTGTATTTAGAAATCCAGTTTCCCGAGTTCATTGCAATTCTAATACAGTTAAAAATGTTCCTCAGCTGACTTATCCAACTAATTCTTATACATTTATAATGAGATAGTATTAATCTAATAATACAATAATAAGCATTCATTGACGCTGTGTTTATTAAAAATTTACACTCCTCTTGTACTCTTCAGCTTGGTTAGAAAGGTGATTGTTTTAGTTTTGTTCTAACAGCACGCTTTATACTAATCTAGTTCTCACCAAAAGGGGACAGATGGGATTTACCAAAGAGTACTCAGGAAGCTGGTGGGGGAGCTCACCAAGCTTCTCTCCATCATCTATCAACAATCCTGGTCAACAGGGGAGGTACCAGATGACTGCAGGGTGGCCAATGTGACACCTATCCACAAGAACGGCTGGAAGGATTACCTGGGGAACTACAGGCCTGTTAGCCTGACCTCAGTACCAGGAATAATCATGGAGAGAATCATCTTGAGTGAGGTCTCACAGCAAGTGCAGGGCAGCCAAGGGATCAGGGCCAGCCAACATGTGTTTATGAAAGGGAGGTCCTGCTTAACCAACCTGACCTCTTTCTATGACCATTTGACCCACCTTCTGGATGGGAGGAAGGCTGTGGACACTTTACCTGGACTTTGGTAAGGCCTTTGACACTGTCCCCCACACCATTCTCCTGGAAAAGCTTGTGAATCATGGCATAGACAAGTGTAATCTTCACTGGGTAAAAAAACTGGCCAGATGGCTATGCTCAGAGAGTTGAGATTAGTGGGGTGAAATCTTGTTGGTGGCCAGTCACCAGTGGTGTCCTTCAGAGCTCAGTTTTGGGGCCAGTCTTGTTTAATATCTTCATCAATGATCTGGATAAGGGGATCAAGTGCNTTCATCAATGATCTGGATAAGGGGATCGAGTGCACCTTCAGTAAGTTCGTAGATGACACTAAACTAGGTGGGAGTGTGGATCTGCTTGAGGGTAAGAAAGCTACAGAGAAATTTGGGCAGGTTGGATCAATGGGCCAAGGCCAACGGGATGAGGTTCAATAAGGCCAAATGCTGCATCTTGCATTTTGGTCACAACAACCCCAGGCAACATTACAGGATTGGGGAAGAGTGGCTAGAGAGTGGCCTGGCAGAAAAGGACCTTGGGGTGTTGGTTGACTGTCAGCTGAATGAGAGCCAGCAGAGTGTCCAGGTGGCCAAGAAAGCCAACAGCATCCTGGCTTGTATCAGGAATAGCATGGGCTGCAGGAGCAGGCAAGTGATGGCGCCTCTGTACTCAGTGCTGGTGAGGCCTCACCACCAGTACTGTGTTCAGTTATGAGCACCTCGCTGAGAAAAGGACATCAAAGTGCTGGAGTGTGTCTAGAGGAGAGCTACCAAGCTGGTGAGGGGTGTAGGGAGCAAGTAATATGAGGAGAGGCTGAGGGAACTGGGTAGGTTTAGTTTGGAGAAGAGGAGGTTGAGGGGGAGACCTCATTGCCCTCTACAACTACCTCAAAGGAGGTTGTAGAGAAGTGGGTGTTGGCCTCTTCTCCCTAGTGAATAATGACAGGACCAGAGGAAATGGTCTGAAGTTGTGGCAGGGGAGGTTTAGATTCAATATTAAGAAAAATTACTTCACTGACAACATGGTCAGGCACTGGAACAGTCTGCCCAGGCAGGTGGTTGAGCCCTGCCCCTGGAGGTATTTAAGAAATGTGTAGATGTGTTCGCCACATGTTCTAGTGGCGAGATTGCAGGGGCTTTCTGTGTGTGCATGGTTGGACTCGGTGATCTCAGAGGTCCTTTCCAACCATGATGATTTTGTGAAAAGCACCAATGCAAATCCTTCTTTTCTGATTTGGCTAGCAGTTTCAGAATTGTCTGTACATGCAGTGCAAACAAATTTTGCCTTTTCAATATCAACTGCCTACCTCCTGAGCGTCTAATTAATCTATCTAATCTATGGGATTTGAAAAATACCTTTTGCCATGGCATAATTAAATTTTCCGAATAAATATAATTTGACTTCATATGGAGGGAACTACTCTTCATGGTGTGGGTGAATCTCAAAGAGTCTTTAGAAGAATCAAGCTTGCTACTTAACAACCTAGTAGGCGATTTAATGGCTGTAGCCCTCTGAAAATGCAGACACAATGCTAAAGAACATAACCAGCCCATGCACATGGTTAGGGTGCATGGCTTAGAAAAGAAAATGTTAAGTATGAGATGATTGGAAAAAAATATTTCTACTAAATGACAGCATAAGGTCTTGATGGATGATAAAGCTGGGACAAGCGCTGTGGTCACCACTACACTTGTATACTGGTCACATCTGACTTTAGTTTATGTCAACAGGATTATAAAGCAGTTGATACACACGAATGTTATTACCTCTACTAATATCACTCTGAATTCATAGTAAAAGTTAATCCTCTTCCATTTAATGGAATGAATTTAATGCTGTGAATAGAGTGCCAGAGAAAACACAGATGAGTCTAAAACTCCTTGAAATCAGCCACTTAACTATTCACTTTCCTTAAAAGCTGTTGCAAAGTGGGAAATGCCTACTTGACCTTCTATCAGTGATGTCTGAAATGTGGAACACTTGTCAAAGGAGGGAAGCAGTTATTAGTTTTCTATTAAGGAAATGACATTAATTAGTATCTTAATATGGGGAGTTCATATAGTTGCTTAACATTGGGCCATAATTTATCATTCTTAATTAGAAAGTCATTGAATTTATTTTCCATTCTTCTGACAAAACCTGACAGAACTTCTGATAAACCTGACTTTAATCTGTTCACTTTGATTTACTGTAAGGGTAACAGTACAGTTACCATCTTGATTAGCTGTCAAAGGGGAAGAAAGTAAATGCATGCTGAAAAACAGCAAAACATGATAGATATGATAACGGAGTCACCGCCACCAAACAGATTTTCACCACTTGAGAGATAATTTGATTTGAAAAAAGTTGCAAAAGTATTTTAAAATGGGACTCTTGGCAATGAGATTGAAAACCTGTTGGTGTAATGAATACGTAACTGATTTCTCCCAAAATTTGCAGCCTGTCTCTATGCTGTATAAGCAGCTTCCTCAGTTTTCTTTGAACTACTTTTGGTCCTCTCCATTACAGTCATATTGTCCTTGCCATAGTGACTACTGACTTTTTTCTGTTTGTGTCAAGGTTGATCTTTCTGCTGTGAGAATCTTTCTGTTTAGTGAGACACTAAAGGTTCCTCTTCTCTCAGTGAGAACTATTCCCCAGTCCTTAGATAATATGTATATGGGTAGTAGCAGCATCAAGCACTTCTATCACTGTGACTGTGTCACATGAAGGGGAATTTATCTTACACCAGCAAATACAAAAATCCCTTTAGTCCCTGCACTTCCCCAGTAATTCACACCTGCTTCCCACCCAGATAATTTAATCTATGGAGGCTTCAGGATTCCATTTATCATCTCTCTCTCTCTTTCTTCTCACTTACTGCATAGCTAAAAAGTTATCTCCACCTCCTTCTGCTTGAGTCCCATCACCCACTTAATCCATTTAAATCCTCCTATTATTTTTTCTCCTGCTAAATCCTCACCTTCAAGGCCCTATGTGCCACCTCTCGATGTGTTGAAGTATATCCAGCATTAAGACACAGGAATGTTCTTGCTAAAACTCAATAGAGCCAGCAAAGACAATTTATCTTTTGCCTTTTGCTACTTATGATTGTGTAAAAAAAAATAAAAATAATTAATTTTGTGCTTTTTCTCCATTCTTCCTGCAGGTTCATGAGGACAGAAATCTACCTGTAATGAAGTAAATAGGTTAGACTGGCAATCCATTTAGTTTAACATGTCATTTTCAACACAGACTAGCATTAATTTTTATTGTATCATGAAATTAATTCTTTTTTTTTTCTGTTTTAACCTCAACTCTGTAAGCATACTTTTAGCTTTTGTTTTGGTTTGGTTTTCTTTAATTTGTTTTCAAGAGGAAGGTAAGATAAAACAAAGAGTCTTGCTCTACATCTAAATATCCTTTAATCATTTTAGACAGCACAATCCATAGTCATAAACCATCACCATAAGCCATCTGCTGCATAAACCACATCCTCCTCTTGCAGGTTTTTTTCTTGCATTGTCTGCTTCATGAGAGCATTAACAGGATTTTATGAAGATGAGGGGATCAACCTCATTGTTGGAAACAACCTGTACCCAAACCTTTTGAGTCTGGATATTGACTTCAGTTTGGATTTCTGCAGTATGCTGATGCAAGCTGAATAGTAAGGGACTGAGTAGTAAGAGATTCTTAACAGTGAACATTAAAAAATTCTGTAATATATTATCATGACACTCAATGCTACTGAAAAGCTCTTGCAAAGCCATCATTATATTTGTTTTCCACTGGTCCAAAACGCTACTGAAATCCAAACTACTTTGGAGGATCATAGAATAGTTTAGGTTGGCAGAGACCTTGAAGATCACCTAGTTCCAACCCGCCTGCTATGGGCAGGGACGCCTCCCATTAGGCCACGCTACCCAAAGCTTCATCCAGCCTGGCCCTGAACACCTCCACGGATGGGACATCCACAGTTTCTCTGGGCAACATGTTCCAGTGCTTCACCACCCTCATAGTAAAGGTTCTTCTTGATATCTAATCTAAACCTACCTTCTTTCAGTTTGAAGCCATTACTCTTTGCTCTATTACTATATGCCCTTGAAAAAAGTTCCTCTCTTGTAAGCTTTCTTGTAAGCCCCCTTCAGATACTGGAAGGCTGCTATAAGGTCTCCCCCCAGAGCCTTCTCTCCTCCAGGCTGAACAGCCCCAACTCTCTCAGCCTGTTCTCATAGCAGGGGTGCTCCAGCCCTCTGATCATCTTTGTGGCCCACCTCTGAATGCATAAAAAAGTCTGACTGCCAATTTAGGAGAACTTTTTGCCAATTACTGTAAAAGCTTGTAGAAGCTGTTGCACTTATTGGTATTGCTACTACGACCATTTAAGTTGCACTGGCTTACTGCATGTTTCTCAAGGTATAGAAAAGAATATTCTCCTGCTTCCACAGCTGCTATTGTGGTAGAAACTACCCATATTTTCTATTTCATACTGCAGTGTTTATTTCAGCTCTATATGCATCTTCACTGATGCTATCTACATCTCTGAAGTCATTGCCCTTTTGAGATCAGTGGGTTTCGTGAATTTCTACAAATACCATTTAATATACAAAGTTAGCCTCTGCCCTGAATCAATTTTATGTACTTTCTAAATCTCTCACAAGTTACTTATACTTTACAAGCTGAAGGTAAACCATGTGACTTTTGCAGTGCAGAAAAATCTAATTTAATATTAGGTACCAAATTACATTTTGGGCCATAAACCACTAATTCTATCATTTTGGAAAACAGCAAGAGCAAAAGTTAGTTGCTTTGATAGGAGTCCTCTTTTTCAGTATGTGTCTAATGTATTAATGATCAAATGAAATTCACTTCCACACAAAATGCAAATTACTTTTTTCAATCAACAGTAATTTGTCTTTCCTTCTCATTTTATTTTCAAAGTCTAGTAGCACATTTCTAGGAATTTATTTTAGCTGCTCCTCCTAGATTCAGAGGATCTATAATTAAATTAAGCAAAGTTATCCAAAATGTGCTCTAAATTACCCAAAACATGCTCTATAGTGTCACTATGTATATTCTCTGTGCTAAGATATTTGTTAGAAAAGGACTAACCAAGTGATTTTGTAGATGTAGTCAAACAGGAAAAAAAAAGATGTTGATTACAATTTGGCATTAGTAATTTCAATTTCTGAGTGTCTGTAACATTGCAGTGGGCCCAGCCTGTAAAAAAATATACATTACAAATTTTTGGATCATGCTGATTACTTGTTTTTATAAGCATAAACATAATTCTACAAGCAGTGGATATAACTTTTCAAATAGACCTGAGAGCAGCGATGGAAGAAGCATGATGCAGTGTTTTACCCTCTTCTTCCCTGCTTTAGCCTGGGCAGTGCAAAGGCAAGAGCTGCCCCGTGACCTTATGAGCAACAAGGGCCACCAAGATAGCCCCAAGCCTGCTCCAGTGATCTCGCTGAGCTGTTTTGTACGTGCTTGGTGTTACTTGAGTCTTGTGTGAGAAAGAAGTATCTGTATTTCCTATTTTAAGCATGCCTTACATCAAGGGATAAAGATGGGAATTGTATATTATTTTCCAAAATGCTGATAACTCTGGAAGCTTAGCTTTACAGATAAAACTAAATTTGCATTTGACAGATGTTGTAGTCTTGCAGCTAATGCAGTGAATAGCAGAATGTCTGCCCAGCTTTAGAGAAGGCTGCTCCCTGTCTGGCTGAAATTTGTTTAAACAACAGGCAACCTGAGATTTTCTCACTTCTAAAATGATGACTTAGGGAGCACCCACAAATTTCAGAAGAACAGCAGAGACGCAACAGTAAGTACTTACTCACCTGGGGGGATTCTGTCAAATGGGCAGCTTGCCCACATAAGGATTGCAGAATAGTGTTTAAAATCCATGAATTCACAAATAATGAGAAATGGTCTTGAGACAGGGTAAATTGCATGGAGAGGAAACCTAGTTAAATTGATTTTATTGTATATCAGCATGACTTCTCTCACAAAAGCTTATAAGCTACTATAGGCTTAGGGCAGAAGTCTGTAAAAACACATACAGCAAAAAGCACTTTAGTTTTTTATTGCATATGGTTTAACCTGGATAGTTTATGCTGATTCAATGATGCATCAGTCAAACTTAGCCAGTTAGAACAAGTTTATGGCTACCTTGTGTTAGTGAAGGGGTACAAAATACTTTGGCAAATCTTGCTTTACCTTGCTGTTTGACCAGGCGAAAGGAAGGAGATAAGAAAGATTTACTATTTTTACTGTACTGATGGGGAAACAGAAGCAAGTTAAGGTGACACGAGTTGCTCAAGCTCACAGAGCAGGTCAGGGCAAGCATTCAGACGCTGCCTGATATAAACTGATCAAAACAGTGAGATTGTGTGTACTTAAGCTGCTTGTACACAAAATTACTCAAAGTTTACAGCTTATTCATTTCTCACAAATAATATTTTAATATTTTTTAGATTTCACTAAGTTTATACAAAATCTTGCCCCAGCATAAAGTCTTTTATTATTGTAGTAATTCTGATTACTAATATAGTTTATATTTTTAGGCAATCGATTCTCTTTTTTTTCATATCCAGTCTGAGAATGGTACTGAATATATTTTTTATTCAATTCACACAAAAGGTCACTTTCTTGATTTAGTTTTCTTTTATGTCTTTCTGCTTTATGGCAGATTTTTTTATCCCACTCCATACATGTTTTCATGCCATCACTCAATGACATTTAAATTCTTCCCAGTTCCTTCATGTCCTGGTTTGAGGTAAAACAAACCAATTTTCTGTTTTACAATTTTACTTTCTTAGCTAGGCCTCTTCTAACTAAACTCTGAAATTAATAGCATACTGTTCAGAACTGTTTTGTCTTGCAGTGATAAGACCTGATTATACCAAGGGATGGCATGCAGAGAGACCCTTGCTTATACTTATTTCTAGAACAACCAAGGTCAGGTAAT
>VZRU01010609.1:234052-341716 GCA_013398155.1 Pedionomus torquatus
CCCAGCCCGGGATAAAAGGGTTTTGTTCGTGGTGGGGACGGAGCGGTGACAAGGGCGGGGGGGGAGCGGGATGTGGAACCGTGACCCGGGGGGCGGCCGGGCGCCCCACCGCCGGCCAGCCGGGAACAAAGAAGTGTGCGGAAAGCCCTCGGCAGCTCTCCCCTGTACAATAAACTTCACCAAAAAAAAAAAACCAAACAAAAACCCAGCACAAAATCCCCGTAGCCGGCGGTAGAAAAATGGGGTGAAGAGAGAATTCGGTGATGGAGCCTTCTGAGGAAGAATGTTTCTCAGATAAAGGGGTGTATTCAGCTCTCCTCAGGAGAAAATGAAAGGCTTATTGCTCCTGTGGCTTTGAGGCCACTGTCATATCTGTGTATTGTTTCTCGTTATTTTTTTACATGTGGCTAATCGTACCTTTTAACAATAAATTACTTTAAGACACATTTTTAAATCAATTTGACTTAATAGTATAAGCAAAAAATAAAGAATAAGAGCCCTTGAGTTTACTCTTTGTTGTCTGCATTTGCAATTGACTGAATTATGACTTGCATGCGGGGTTAAAAGTGCTGTCTTCTTTATTTCAGAGCTCTAGGGGAAGATGTTGTCTCTTCTGACATCTTGTGATTAAGATACCTGAGAACAGGTTCAGTAAGAATCTGAGTTCCTGAAGAAGATGCTTATGAATATATTGAAATGAGAAGCTGTAAACATTTTCTTCCACGTTGTCTATACTTTGTAAGAAACCATAATCTGAAGCACTTCTCACACACTTGCCCAGATGTCTGAAGTCTGCAAAGCTTGCCGTTCAAACTGACTGTTTCTTCTTGTGGTACTTATCCACATTTGTGGTATGTATATAGTACTTGAAGAAAAATCACTTTCTCTATAAAATTCCCAGAAAGAACATTTTTATTATGGACAGCTTTTTCTGGATTTATATCCAGAGAGATTAATGCCTGAAGTTGAAAGGCATTTGGTATACACTGAAAAGTTGGCTTTCCCTCAGTTTTTCCAGATGTATTGTCTCCCCTTTATACTGGGAACACACACAACTGCGTAAACTACAGATGCAGCCATGGAGCTGTATGAACTTTTGAGCCATACGAGAAGTATTGTTGAGCGCTGGTATCAGACACCGCTTCATGATGTCAGCTGAACTGTGATTGTGCTATGCTAATGATAATAAAGCACACAAATGGAGTGACACCTTCTTGAGAAGAGGCTAAGTTTTACGAGAGAGGTTAACCGATTACCATAACCTGCGTCAAGTTCTGTGCAGAAGACTTTTCTGTTCAAGATGTATCTCCCTGCCCTGAGATGTTGAAGGTGTACTGCTGCTTATGACAAATCCAAGAGAAGAAGCTTTATAAAATGGCTCAAACCAGCTTGCTGCAGGGAAAGCACTTTTACTGTAGGGAGTGGGTTTTCCACAAGCTTCAGCACTGCCTCCAGGAGAAAGCTAACTGCAGCAGTAGTGCTGCCAACAAACCATCTCCTGTAGCGAATTCTGGGAATAATACTGGTGTTGTCTCTGGGAAAGGAGCTGCCTGGGGTGTATTGTTGGTAGGAGGGCCCGGTAGCGGGAAGACGGCCCTCTGTACTGAGTTGCTGTGGCCAAGCTCACCTGCAAACTTACAAAGAGGCTTACATCGTCAAGCTCTAGCCTTCCATTTCTGCAGGGCCCAAGACTCTGACACACTGTGTGTTGGAGGGTTTATTAGAGGTTTAGTTACACAAATCTGCCGCAGTGGACTGATCCAGGGATATGAGGACAAACTAAGAGATCCTGCTATTCAAAGTCTCTTGCAACCCGGGGAATGTGAGAGGAACCCTGCTGAAGCATTTAAAAGGTAAAAACAAATTAAAACAAAAACAAAAACAAAACAAAACAAAACAACTCACAAAACAACCTATCTAAAATAAAACACAAATACAATACAAAAAGATGTTGGCTTCTGTTTAGGTCTTATTTCCAAAGAGTCTATGATGGTTTAAAACACGTTTCATGGCTTGTTATCTCTGTCAGAGCTTGCAGACCTACCATGGAAAAGTCTAAATCTGTCCTTATAGCTGTCAATAATAAATATTTACTTTTGTAAACAAAAATTATTACTAATAGTGAATTTATTTACATTTGTATACTAGTACACCTCAGTTGTAACTTGTGTTTTGGAAAGGCTTTAGAGTAATTTGCTTCAGAGTGGAGATTCCTAGTCAGTGGCTTTCACTTAGAGTAGTTGTCCTTCATAGACCTGTAGGACCCTTGCAAAAGCTTCCAATATTGTGCTTTGTCTAAGAGGAAACTGGACTAATGGATCTCTGGATCTGATCCAGCACATCAGTTTTATGTTTGTCTAAAAGTATGTGGTAGGAAAATGTCAATTAACTCCTTATGTTACTTCTCACAATATGCATAGATTATATCGTATCTTCATTGCTACTTATAGAACAATACTCCAAAGTGTGGAGTGGATCAGAAATTTATCAAGAGGGCTCACCCTGCCCCATAGAAGGTTTGTCAGCTGTCCAAGCTGAATGAAAATATTTAGCTTAACTTAGTGTTTCCTAACAAACCAGTCTCTTCAATATGTCACAGAGAATTTTGTTTTTCTAGGGGTACTAATGTGTATGCACTTGAAACAATGTGCTGTCTGGAGCACAGCCTTTACGAGTACATTTTTATTGGTCTTTAGGTCGCAGTGAAGGAAATTTCAGAAAGGATAAGGCTTGTCTCTAGCAACAGAATTTCAACTGATTGTGTTGCCAGTGTAAAAGTTTCCTGGAATATTCGTTAAACTGAAGTTCTTCGGTATTGTGTAGTGACATAATTTTGTGTGGTACTTAACAGTTTATTAGATGGTGTTTGCAGTGTAAAAAAAAATATATATATATCCTGTCTTTTTTGTTTCGTTTTTCTTTTCTCTGCCTACTAGGGCTGGGTAAACAAGTACTGAGGTTGAACTGTAGTGCTTGCTTATATTGTCATGTTGGTGTAAAAGAGCCTTCCAGTTCTGATGGCTGTTACGTCCTTGCCTGCTGAATAAACAGGATGCACTTATACATTGTTCCCAGTGTAGTGTCTTAAAACAAATAGTCTAAACTAAGACTGGATTTTTTGTTAGTGGCTAAGTGAAGATGCAACTTCTAGCAGATGTTAAGGTCATAATTTCAGAAGTATTAAGCCCTCTCAATTTTTAGTGACTAAAAACTGGGTGAAATTGTCTATAAATGGAATAGCAGACTAGCTATCTAGCTTTTGGCAGTCTTTTAAAATCAAAGAAGTGGATTATTCTGATAGGAGCCCATATATGTTTAAATGTCTGTTACAAGGAAATCTTACTAATTTAGCACAGGCAAGTTCTCTCTGAGCTGTAATCCTTCCTCTGTTCTAAACATGATTGCCTTATTCCAAAGAATGGGAGTTTGGTAAATGTTTTTAGGCAAAAATGCGATACAGGAATATAAAAGACACTTGTGAATCAGAGTAAGCTTTTTAAATAAGACTGCTTTTTATGAACACAGGGTTTAATGGTGGGCTGTTTGAGTACTTAGGTCAATAAACAACGTTCTTGGTTTTGTACTGGAAAAATAAAACATGACACAACATCTGGTACTAGTCTTTCCCTTCTCAAATTTTGCAGCAGTGTCTGTGAACTCTTATTATGCTAAAAATACCTATGTATTTTTATGTAAGTTGTAATACAACAGCTTCGTTAAGGAGATGCCTTTTTTTTTCTTTTTCTTTTTTGGGCCCTTCATGTATTCCCTTGCTGCCCACCTACCCTACCCTGATCTCTTGTTCTCAAAAGCAGCTGTGGTAGATAGTCATCCTTCTCATATTTTAGATCTAAGGGAGATGAGGTGTTTGAGACAAGGTGTTGTACTGGGAATATAAGTTTTCAGTACTGTGTCAGGAGACCAGGAGATGGCTGTTGACAGCAGTACCATAAGCTTGTTCTGCTGTCTGTGTGATACAATCACTGTTCACAAGTGAGTAGTTTGGCAACCCCCTTCCCACCATCAAATACTTGATCGCTTGTTAGTTAAACTTTAGTTAATATATAAAGCATGCAAAAAATAAGGAACAAAAATACAAGTTAGTATTTTTCATGTTTTTAAGACATCACTGAGCACTTCAGTATTCTGGTATGGTGTGTTTAGATATGCTGTTAAGTGAAGGTTCTCATATGAAATGAGTTCTAGGAAGACTTAGCTGATTGCCTTTCATATTGTGTAAACCCACTGAAACAGCATAAAGCTCTCATGTTAGTGCTACATTCATTTATTTTTTCTTACCTTATTTTAATTTTCTTTATTCAGTAGAAAAGGGGAAAGGTATTTCTCTAAAGACACTGTCAAATCTTTGCTCTGTTTTGCACATCTGCTCCAGACCCAGCTATGACCTAAAATGGGAAGACTTCATAAGTGCTAAACAAGATTACACCATTCTATTTTTTGCTAATTGTCCTAGAAATAGTAAGAAAAACTTTCCAATGTCTTGTATTGTGTCAGTTTATAAACAATATAAAGTTCATTAGTTAAAATAGTGTTCTGGAGAACACTTTTTAAATAGGTTTTCAGCAACCCTGGTGGTCATAGCGATACATGTGCAAGTGATGATCCAGAGAGTTAAGGTTTGTCTCCTCATGTTTTAATGTCTTCTCATGTATTTATGATCTTAATGTGCCCTAAAAATTCTTTCAGGGGCAGACTTGAAGAGCTGGAAGGGCTGATCTATACAGATGTATAGATCAAGCATTTAACAAGCATTTGTTGCTCCACCAAGAGCTGCAAGACAAAGCTGCTGCTTGCAGTTCTGAGGCACTTCATGTGTGTGCATTACTGGAGCAGAAAGCACTCTTAAATGTAAAGGAGAGTGCTGAAGCCTCACATTCAAATTTTAGGTGAAAGTGAAGCAGAAAAGTATAAAGGAGTGCTTCAGACTCCAAAAGTATGAAGAAATTACGTATTAAACTGAAATTAAACTGTAATAGTTTAATTGAAAGAATCCATTGGGCTGTTCTTCCCTATTTGAATAGAAAAGTAAAAATTTCAATAAACCAAATTTTACAATACTGTCTCTAGGGTTGTGAATAAGGGTTGGCTTTGGTTTTCCTGCAGTAACTTTATGCTTCCAGGGATTAGTGGGAATACAGGTGTCTGTCAGTTACCCAAGATCATGAGGACATAAAGGAGCTCTGATGTAAGCTATGACTAATACTATAAACTGTGTAAACTAGGATGTAATAAGACATTTACCCATATATCCTGCTTGATGGTTTTCAGACAAAGGAGATGGTATTAAACACCTTCAGACAGTAGGGGACGGCACATAATTGTCATATGTTGCGCTACAGTTAGGATTAGTGGTAGAAAGCAGAGGTTGGTTAATTCACAGCCCAGAAAGTGGACATTAGTAGAAGTGTAACCCTAGTTTACCCTGCAGAGTTGATTTCTTCTGCAGCCATTGCTCTGAATTTGAAAGACATCTGTGACCAGAGCTCCTGGGTCAGTTTCAGAGAATTTAGAGATACAACATGTCTGTTTAAATAATATAATGTTTTTAAGCCTTCGCTAAACTCACCTTTAGTGTGCCTTGATCTAGTACTGATTTGCTATAACTCACAGATGAAGTTTCTTACTGTCTTCTACGTGGCTTTTTTCAAGAAACTCCAAATCTTATGAGACTTTTCACATAATTCAATGTGTGAAAAATAAGTATGGTCAATGGTGTTTTTTACTTGTGAAGTGTCCTAAAACTTTATTACTAAAGTATTTCTAATACAATTACCTTAATGCAAGTTGATTTGATCAAAAGAGGTTTTTACTGGAGGAAAAAATGAAGGCATGAATTCAGTTTTCCACTTATTTGCATTGCCAGAATTGCATTCCCATGCAAGTGGCTGTCCCTGATCAGCAGGGACCCAAAGTGGAGTAGGGGGAGAATCTGATGAACAGATTTTATGATTGTATATGAACTTCATTGAAGTTTTCTCAAGCAGATGTTACATCTTCTTTACTGAAGATGAATATAATGGAAACTATGACCTGAAACTGAAGTATCCTTTTTTTTTTCTTTCTTTTTTTTGTTTTTCAGGAAGGACACCAGATTTATTTCAGTTTCTATGTATGTTGGTGGTAAATTCACTGTCATGGTTCCTTTTGCAGGTTCCCAACAATCACAGCTTTCCTTCTGTTTCTGACTCCTGATCTCTGTTACTTGTATTTGAAAAGGGAAACCTCAGAGAGTTAACTAAGCTGGACAGGTGGCAAGAGACATCCACCCCCAAAACTTCAAAATAATGGCAATAAAGAATTGTTGGATGTTGCAGTTTCTCCACCCCCAAGTAGTCTGTGAACTGTACTGCATATCTGTGGTATATAGTTCCTATGTTTCTTCATGCATGACAGATTTGGTTATAATGGAGTATGACCAATCAGGTTAATTGATTGAAAAGTAAAGCAAGTTTATATTTCTCTAGAATATGCACATATCGGTTGTAAAAAGTGTGAGAGGTCATGTAAGGTTTTATGCTGACTGCAAGTTTGAAACAGGGGTTTATGTTGATTAAAATTGAAAGCTGCCTTCTATGAGTCATTCATTTGGACAGCTTAAAGTACAACAAATCTTGTGCCAATAGCTGTTATCTATGTAAAGTTACTTTAACCCATTTGGAGGAGAACTCCAAAGGATCGAGCCTCTGGTATTTGGCCATATGATGGAAGTCTCATAAAAAGCAGAATTCAGAGTTAAAAAACCCCCATAGATTGTCAAGCAATGCTGTCAACCGTTTCCTTCCCCTTGGCCTTTCACCTATATTGGCTTTCCATGCTACTAACTTTTTTTTTCTTTTTTTCTTTCCTGCTTCCCTCGAGTGGTGTATCATCAGAAAGTTGCAAATTGCAGGTGATTGAGAGAGCTTTTACCCTTATCTAGATGATAAGGGTAAATGAGTTTTATTTCAAGTTCTGGATTGTTTGAGAATGTAAAAAACCACAGGTTTGCTCAGCAAATGTTCTGTGATGGTTGTCTGGGGACTTTAAATCTGCAGTATCGAAATGTCATTTTTCTTGCCATTTATTTAGCATAGATGAAGGAACAGGTTTAGAATTTGAGTTGTGTGTGGTAACAGATGATGTGTAAAGAAGCTGTTCTTTCTAGAACTCCATGTATGATCTTTGAAGCTACTAATATAATTAAAATTATCATGGATCCTGTAGTTTTTATTGAAAAAATAGAATAATTCAACAGTGAGCTTTCCACAGTTTTGGAGTTGGTCATTCTTAACGGGAAAAGCTTAAGTGTTTTTTTTGGAGTAAATCTGAGAATTTGAAGGCCAGTTTCTCTTTCTTCTTTCTTTTTATTTCTCTTCCCCACTGCCTCCCTTTTAACTTTGCTTTCATGTCCTCTAGTTTACAGAAACTTTCAGATCCACTTCAGTGGTTGAGGCTGGGGTTTGATTAGAGAGTATCCTGACTTTCATGGGGTTAGTCTTTGATAATTTACCCTATAAACTCTGAGTTTTCGTTGCTAGTGAGTTAAGCAGAGTACTTGCATTTGCTGCTGTTTGCCATACCCAGTTTTGTGAAAACTGCTGTGAAAAATAAACAGTATTAACTTTTGCTGTTAAATAGATGAGGTGCTAGTATGTGATACTACTTTTCTCTTGCTTCTATTTTTTTACATTTTTTTAATGAAATGCATTTAGTAAAAGTCTGGGTTTATCCTGAGCTTAGGACTGATTGAAATAAAAAGATACACTGAGAGGCAGCACGTTGGAGACAGCTGGAGGTACCTAAACTTGGGCTACTGGAAACTTCAAAGCCATAGGATTTTATTATTCTCTAAGACATTAGTAAGTCTGTATTAATTTTTTTTTGAAAAAGAAATACCTTGACTCTTCTCACTGGAATCTTGAAAAGACTGTCTGGAAGGGATCTACATCTTTTTCTGTCATCTCCTTTCTTCTGGAAAGGGCTGCCATGCAGCCTTTCCCTCTGCTGATGTAGCTTCAATACAATCTCAGTAGCTGTAGCTTTGCAACGGTTACAAAGAGGGTGTGAACATAGATCTTGTCAGACTCCCTAATTTCATAGAGCTATAAATGGTAGAAACAAAGCCAAGGACTAACTGTATCCCGTTTCATGTGACGAAATATCTGAATGCATAATGAAATAATTTACAAGACCCTTTAAAAAAGAAAGTTGTTAAATTTTCAGAGTGTTTATTCATTTACCACATGTAAAGGTCAAATGTGTGGGTGACTGATTTTGACCTTGAGAGAGAAGGCTGGAAGGGGACCTCAGGAAATCAAGTCCACCATGTCCTTCTCCAGGTGGAAAAAATCAAGTCTGTTTCTGAGAGATGATTGCTGCTTCTGCTCTTGCGTTTCACAATGCTTGTCAGAAAATAATTTCCCTGTGTTGAACCTGAGGTGGTTTTTTTTGCTATAATCTAAGTTTGTTATACTTATGGTATAAGTATATCCAGAGACATGAAGAATAGATTCTTTATTTCCTTTTTTCTGGGACAGACTTTTATGTATTTAAATACCACTTTATCCTCTTTCATCTCATTTTTAAATTAAATAATTCCCAATCATTAGTCATTCCTCAGAGGTCACACCTAAGCATGTGACATTAAAAAAAATCCCTTAGCTAAAGAAAGTTTTCTGTATCTAAAGAAATTTTTTCCTAGGAACATTTTAGATGTGTAAATATTCAACATTGTACTTCTGTCCTTTCCCAGAATTTTGTCCATTTCTACATCTTTCACTTATGCTTGACCAGAATCCTGAAGCTGGCTGGATCACAGCCCAGAGGAACCTGATCTGGTACAAAATTGAATTCTGCTTGTAGTAGGAGCCATACATTTAAAGTTAAAAGCAAGCTCACTTCAGTTAAAAGCAAATTGCTTTGTGTTGATACCTTTTTGTAGACTTCCTGGGGTACATCAGTGGGTTCTTCAACAACTCAGCACCAACAGCACGCCAAAGAAGTGCAAGGAGTGCTCTAGGAAAGGGAGGTTCTCCATGGTCTCTCCCATGTAGTATTCTGCCTGTTTCTAGTTTCATTCTAAGTTTCCACAAAAGTTGAGTGTTGGAATTACAAGCTCTCAATTCTGTGTGATTTAAGGGTAGATTCATGAAAGGATTTAAGTTTCTTTGCTTCTTGAAAATCTTAAGGCTGTCAAACATAACCATGCCAAATCATAAAGAGCACATGCCTCTTTTTATCACTTACAGTACTATGTTCTCAATCTTAGTGGAATAATTACAATTGTAATTACAAATTTGAAAGTTTGTGTCAAAAATATGTACCTGAGGTGGCTGAGGTACTTTTTAATTTAAAAGTTTACTCCCATAAATTTCATCAGAAAGAGTGGACAGCTTTACAGTGTTTAGCTCACTAGGAGATTGATCATCATACTGTGGAGGCTTACACTTAGTAGTTGTGTAGCATGATACATAAAATATTTGAAATAGCAGACAGACTTCACAGCACAAAGACTTTTATGACTCTTTGTAGGAAGCAACTACATGTAAGCTAGTATCTTCAAGATAAAAAAATCTTTTAAGATCTAATGAAGAAAAATGGTGAACAAGACAGTCTATGTGAAAGAAGTAAGGAACAGTACGAAAAATGTATTGCAATGAACCTTAATACTATCTCCTGTGTGCTATGAAGGTGTGAGCAACTACCGTGTATTAATGCTAAATGTGTGGTAAAGTGCTACTTGTCTTCAATGTAGTTCACTAGTTACAACAGTTCAAGGAATTATAAATACAGTTTCTGTGCTGACTTTCAATGTTGTGTGGTATGAGTCTGTTAATTTATAAGTATTTATATATTTGTCATGTGTATTATAGAGACTTCTAGTAAATACAGCATTTATCTACATATTAATTATTCAGCAGTGTCATTTATTTTATATTCAAAAATGATAGAGGCAGGACAGCCAACTGAAAATCATACTAATTCACAGGTGAGGTGAGAAATTATATTTGTAAGAACATACATAAGAGGTTAGAAAGAATCTGCCAGGTCAGTTTATACTTCCAGCTCAGTGAAAGTAAAGTTGGAGAAGGTAAATTGGGATTTCAGAAACTCATTTTTCTGAGAGCATCTTGACTCTGATGGAGCTTCTGA
Source organism: Pedionomus torquatus (assembly GCA_013398155.1). Classification (NCBI taxonomy): domain Eukaryota; kingdom Metazoa; phylum Chordata; class Aves; order Charadriiformes; family Pedionomidae; genus Pedionomus; species Pedionomus torquatus. The sequence continues at coordinate 244,205 of VZRU01010609.1, forward strand.
TTCCTTGTATGTACATGTAACATGGAATTGATGCTTTAGACTTAACTGACACTAGGTTTAATAGAAAATGCTGTGTTCTGTGCTCTGTAGAAAGTTGAGCATTGCCTGAAGCTTAAGAACTTTGTGGCATGTTTCTCTTTAGGCTTTTCCCTTAAATCTGTGGAGTTAACAGGTCACATAGCAACAGTTAGTGTTTCTGCAAGAGCAAGTTGTACGTTCTTCTTTCATAGTCTTTATGCAATGCTTCCATACAGAACATAATACCATTTAAGGTTTTAACCTTTTCAGTTTAAATTACCATAAGAAAGTTATCCTGAGGCATTTTAATCATGACAACTTACATAGACCTTTTTGTCTTCTACTTCTATAGGCATTAACATTTTGCCTTTAATCTAGGTGGCTCAGTCTTAAACCTTACAGGTTTTCTTATAAGCTGTTTAGTCAGATGGACCTTCATAGCAATTCTCACTTGTTAATTATTCCCCTTCCCTCCAGCTTTCTATGCTTGTGTTCATAGCTTGTGCAAAGGTTTAAGTTTCTTTTTCCTTTTTAATGAAAAAATGAAAAGGATTTTGTGGATTGCAAAGTCAAAAAGACTTAGTGTGTCTAATATACTGGGAAAAGATAGTATTGAAATACCACCTCCTGAAAGTGTTAGTGAAGCAATGCATTGAAGAGGTTTCAGTTTCTTCTGCGTGGTGATGTGTACAATACACTAGGAATGGTGAGAAATCTTCTGTTTTTGTCTAGGAGCAGGAATGTTTTGAATAGTTAATGGAGAAACACTTCATGATTGAAGAATTACTGCTCAAAAAGAAATAATTAGGAAAAAAGGCAAGTGTGATAAAAAATGAAGAAAATAATTATGTTAAAATAAGGGTTGAGTTTATATAGGTGTTCTAAGGTATTGCAAAGGAGGTGATGCAAAGAATATAGGTGAGTAGTTTCTTCGTACATTTGATGACATCGAAATGTGATGGGATAACATGAAAGAATAACTGAAAATGAGATTTAAAAAAAAAGGCAAATAGAGAAATTTACATAGCTGATGCAGTGAAAGGGCAAAACAATTGCAATCAGAGTCCTCTATCTTGCATGTTTGCAGACACCTACACACAAAGCGAGGACCAAAAAGTCTTTGCTGTTGATAGATGATCAAACTTCTGGGCTCAGTGTTGGGGAGTGCTGTTGTTTAAATTGATGGGAGAAGGAGGAACAATGGGAGTAAAGGGTCGTACATGAGTGGACTGTCAGTCCACAGCCCATCAACAATGTCTTTTCCTTGTTTTTTTTTTGTATTGTCATGTACTCTTAGGAGTTGGTAATAGTGGTGTGTATGCAAAGAAGGGAAGATGAGCATTTTGCTTCTTCAATTCAAGCTTTTATGCTAAAGATCTGCGATATCGTAGTAGATGAAAGAGATTAAGAGGAAGTGGGCATGCCAACATCCTATTTAAGGTTATTTGAAGAATAATGGAACAAATAGAAACCTGTTTAGAACCTCTAAGTTGGTTAAGGAGAATACCAGCAATGTAGAGATGCCCGTAACAGACAGATATGAATGAATCTCTGAGGAAAAACTGTTAAGAATGGGATTACAGTGTGATTTCCACCTTAAAGCAGTTAATTAACAAATCATGGTTTAACTACATTAGCTCTCCTGCAGTGATGGTGAGCATGATACAATCACTAAGCTGCCTATCCTCCTACACTTTCATGAAGCAGGACATTGGAAAAAAGCTCTGTTTGCAGGTAAAGTGCAGTTTATCCACAATAAGAGAAAGTGTGTCCTATATGATATGAAATTACCCTAAATTAGCAAAGGAATGTAAACTCTGCCTTCTCTAACTGATCAAAACTTAGTTGTCAACAATGCAAAGAGATTAAGGAGAATGTTATGAACTCTTCTGTTACTTTGCCTCACTGTTGCACTGCTGTACAGGATGGCAGCTGTACCAACACAGGTTAGTTTTGACTAGTCTAGAAACACTCTGGTAAACTTTCCAAACTTTCACTGTGTCCCACTGACAATTGAATGGATCAGTTTGTTTTCAGTTGCTTTATTTTGTTTGAGAGTGTTGCCACTTCCTTTGCTTCAACTTCATTCCACTTACTTTCTCTTAAAAAAAATTAGAAAAAAATCTTTTTCTCCCCAGAAGATCTGTAGCAGATACTACACATTCACATTAAGTTTGATTTTCATTATTTCAGTAGCACTTCCTTCTATTTTAAATTATCATAAAGTTGCCATCCACAGTAAATATTTTGTGTATAAATTGTTGGGGGTGGGGGAGAGGAGAATGTAATTTCTGTCATTTTCTGTCATTTGCTCTGTTGTAGTTAAGGCTAAAGTTAGATTTTACTAAACATAAAACTATAGAATCAGTTCCAAAGCTAAATACATTACTTGCTGTAAGATAATAGAATCAGGTTCAGATGGTGCTAACCTAACAGTGTTTTTTAAAGTAAATTACAGAAAAGTTACAGAAAGGATCAATAGGGGATTTACAGTCAAATTAAGAGAAACTGTCCGTGCTTGGTGCCAGAGGAGGAAAAGGAACCCACCTAAACCACAAGGGAACTAATGTGGACCCAGAGCGATGCACAAGGAACATATGCTGTGGATTCTACTTTGGGGCATATGGGAGATTAATTTTGAATGGGACACATGAAAGCTGCTCCGTCTGTTGCCTCTTCAACTAAGACAGTGCAATTAAAGGTTAGGATATTCCCTGTTACTTGAGAAAATAAGATGGAAAAAGATATGTGGTAATGCAAACATAAGAGGAAAGCAGTCTAAGTGCTTGACTAGTGAGCTAAAATCTTAACAGCTTTTCATCTGGTATTTGTGCAGAGGATTTTCTGAAAATGAGGTTAGACAGTACAATCCTGCAAACAGTTGAAGTGTGGGATGCTTTATGATGATATGCAAGAAATGAGAAAGGCAGGTATAGAGTGAATGAGGGAATAGTCAAGATTTCAAAATGTATATTGTTGTTTATCCTGGTTCCTCCAGGCAGGCAACTGAAGAACCCTCTGTTCTGAAGAAACAGGTTATCATCAATAATGATGTATTGCTTGTTTCTTTTTTAATTTTTTTTATTTTCTTTTTTAGAATCAAATACATGAAAAAAATCTAATTGATTTGGGGATTATCAGACTGAACTTCGCTATGACAATAACAATTTTTGTAGCATGTGCAATAGCATACTATTGTCTTTTGTTACATGGTCAAGGAATAATAGAATGTAGAGCTGGATAAACAGTAAGCTAGAATAATCTACACAATTGAATGTATTTACTGCAGTTTTCTACCTGTCTCATCTGTGTTTGTTTTTTTTGTTTCTTTTCTGTGGTTAATATTTCTTTCATGTCAACAAATACAACTGTACACATGGAAAGCAATATCTGTTTCTTCAGTTGTGTTTATGCTCTGCATAAATTGAGACAGAAGAAAGAAAAGGATTTTATCTATCTCCAAAATGTAGAATAGCACCAAGAAATTCAAATGCTTGTAAAGCTACAAAAAATTCAATTCAGTTGTATACTGTTCAGATAACACTGCTCATAGAAGAAGATGTATTTTCGTTTAACAAATAAATGTTAATTTTTATATGGCTAAGGAATGAGGTAGTTAATAAGGAAAGCTGAAAAGACTATAAGTTTCACTTTGCTGTATCTTTGGTTTCATAAATGATTCAAAATTAACTTTGTCATTTTAATGCCTTCTGTTGCATATATAAACTTGTTAGTTCTCTTGTGGTTCTGCACTCCTACATGTTGCACTTCAACCACAGACTTCTGAATATTTGCAAAATAGGTTATTATCCTAACTCTACAGATATGGAAAATAAGGTTCAGTCTAGGTAATGCTCTCATTTCAACTAGTAATAATTTTCAGTTAGTCTCATTTAATGCTTTCATCTTGTGCATTTGATGTCAAGTGTACTTTCTTTGACACCCCTACCTTTTTCTTTTCTCTTCCTTTTTTTTTTTTTTTTTTTTTTTTAAGAAAGATTGAATTGTGGAAACAATGAGAATTTTATTCATACTTAATATAAAGAAAAGCAGAGATATTTTTTTTTTCACCTAATAAAAGAGCTTTTAAACAACACCTGGTGGATGATAAATCCCAGGGGTAAATATAAGTACCAGCAACTTAGATAACAGTCCAAAAACTGGGGTTAAAGAAGGAGAGGAAATAGGGTTATTCATATAGGCTCATGGGATGGACAAAGAAGAAGATAAGTGAGGTTGTAATCAAATGCCTTAGATGTCTTTATACTAATGGGAAAAAGGCATGGCATAAACAAGCAGAACAGGAAATACTAGTACACAGTCAAGACTGATTTAAATTCTCTAAAAGATCTGTCAGGATAACTTGTATAACTGGTATTTAAAAAAAAAAACCAAAGCTTGTTTGGGAGTTGCTTTTACATTAAAGAATTAAAGAAGTTAAAGCCACTGAAAAATCTGTGAATAAAAGATATACACTGTATGTTGTGATAGTTTTACATGTATGGTATTTACTTAAAGGTTTGTTGGTAAAAGTATTAACTTTTATAGACTGTAAATAAAACTACCTACCAACTACCCTATTAGACCATCTTGTGTATCTAAAAGTTTACCTGCTTTGGTAAAGTGTAGTAATTGTCAGTAACTAAGAGACTTGTACACCTCTAAACCATGTCTTCCCTAAAATTCAAGTGTTTCAGTCTACCAAACGAGCAAGATCAAGTAAGCTAAGCTTCTTTAAGATGTCAGATGGAATTAGCCAAGGAATAGAATTTGGATGATAACACCTACATAGTTGAAAAATTCGAATAATAAAACACATAGGACATGAACATCAGCTGGGAAAGCATGATATTAGCAGGAGTCTGTCAGTGACCATATTTCTGCTGTCAAAGAGAAGAAAATAGCTAGTGGGAAGATATAAATTTGCTTCAATGAAATTGGAAAGAATCAGCTGAGAAAATGAAAGACAACTTTTGGAGGTAGTGACTAAGAAATGATCTTAAATGTGTGATGTTTAGAAGAGAAAGAAGGACAAACTAAAAGCAGTGGACTTGGAGATATTGGTGACCTGAGGTGATTTGTGAGTAAGATTTTATGAAGACCAGTATAATGAAAGAAAGGAATTAGCTGGAAAGATCACTGAGTGAAGTCTCAAAGCAGTACATTTAATGTCCAAGTTAGTGAAATTGGGCTTCTCATCTTTCCTGCGTTAAACACAAGGAGGACAACTGCGGAAAAAAAAGCAGGTCAGCCACTGATTATGAAAGTAAAAGATTAATATGAAATGAGGGCAGAACTGGAAGTTCAAGGTGCATTCTTGGTGTTTCCTGCAATGTGTATTTTGTTTGGTAACAAGAAATAATTCCATATATGTGTTAGCAGAAAGAAAACAGTGTCCACTAAGTGTTGGTGGGGGAGGAAAAAACTGGTAATACTGGGAATGTTCAATGCTTGTGCTATCAGCTAACATAATTAAAACTAGCAACAAAGAAGTAAGATTACAGAAAACCATAGCCCAGCAAAAAAAGCCAGACAGCTGGGAAAAAGTTTTCAAACATGAAACTGTGAACTGTTACTGATTATCTTCAAAGAGAGGTTATCTTTATCAGGATGGCTGAAAATTCAGACTTGGGAAAAAACAAAACAAACAAAAAAACCCACAAACAAACAAAGGTAGATACTTAGTTCCTTTAAAAAAGGGATTAAAAGGCATTGGGGAATTAGAAGCATGTCAACTGAAACTTTAAAAATGCTGGAACTATTTGCAAGCTGCTGGAATATAAAAAAGAGTTGAAAAACAGCTAACGTAATATGATGTAGTTTGATTTTGACAAATTTAATGTGACTTCTTTTTGTAAGAGACAGAATAAAGGAACTTGTGCATAAACGTTAAATGTAAATGTAATTTTGACTGCTAGAGGGCTTTAAAACTTACAAATGATGTGTAAACAGGGTATGTGCAAGGTAGAGCTGTGTTTGGCTACGTGCAAAAAGAGAATAATTATCAGTAGTTCCTTTCCACGCTGGTGTAACATGTCATGTTGGGGTTCCTAGAGGTCTGTCTGTTCTCAAGGTTTTCCCTAAAGGTCTGACCAACTGAGTAGAGGGGAAACAGTTATAAATTTTGGATACTAGTGGCTTACTTGTAACGATCATCATGTTATCCATGGGACACAGGTAACAAGGCAAGAAGAGAAAGGTTTAAATTGCAGGAAAACAGGTTAAGGTTAGACACATGATGGGAAGGGGAAAACTTCCCAATTACAAGAATATTGAAGCACTGAAATAGATTGTTTGGGGAGACAGAGTATTGATCAGTGGAAGTCTTTAGGAATGCCTAGCCTAGTATCTCTCAGGGATGACAGATGTAGAACTGATACGGCTGTAGGCAGGGAAGTGAACTAGGTAGCCTCCCCATCACTGAAAAACAGATCTGGGAGAGTTTGTGTAGAATAAATGACTGTTTTACAATAAGTGTTTGGGGAAATTTGTCCGTTGTATCCTGTACCCTTCTTCTCTTTGCCTTTGATAGGAATGCAGATTTTTGTATGTCAGACCAAGTAGTTTAGAACATATTGTATATGTTAGCACATATGGCAAATATATTCCATTTAAAAATATACAGTGAGAGTCAACCTGCTCATGGTAGCAGGTGTAAGTGGTTTTCAGCTATAGTTGTCTGTCCTTTATAATAGCTGAGTTGTTTGCAAACTGTTCTAGGCAGTCCAACTATTACACCAAAATATTTGCTTTTAAGGTTTCTACTTTCTGAGATTTTGAGCAAATCCACCAGTAGATCCGCTGGCAATGCTTTATGGACAGAAATCACCTATGTATTTGTATGAGACAGTAGGAGGCCTCTAATCAATACACAGGAGTCCAGCACGCTCTCCTCATGTGTGACCTATGGCACTGGTTCTATGATAAACTCTGCTCTTGTCAGGCCTGCTGCCTGGAGCTAGCTTTTATGCCCTCCTTGTAGGACTGCAACTCTGCTTTAAAATTACAGATGAAATTCAGGTTGCTACAAGATGTTGCAAAACCAGATATTGAATTACATAAGATTTGCCCACTGTTTCTAATTCACTGTTTCTGAAAAGACCAGATCCTAGATCTACATCCATGTACTGAACCTACAGCTTTCCAAAAGGGGGTTCTCAGGTGTTTGGGGATTTTTTGCTGGTTTTTGTTTGTTTGGTTGGTTGGTTTGTTTTTTGGTTGGTTTTTTTTTTTTGTTTCTGCTGCTTCCTTCAGAAGACTGTGGTTGGGTAGAACTGGAGCCACTTTATATTTCTTTGCACCCTGTAAATAAATAATTTACTAGAAACAATAATCTATAGTATACTGTGGTCCATGTGTATGCATAAGTCCAGTATTGTACTTTGTCAGAAAGTCATAATCAGTTGCAGTACACTTTATCATGTTGAAAAAATACGGAACAGGTACTTCAATAGCCTGATCAAACCAGTTAAGTGTGTACAGAGGTGTGCATACATCAAACTGTGTCACTTCACTTTCACTATACTTAGCCATATGTTTCATTTTGCAATTTTTTAAATGTAGAAGTGCTCACAACCCTTGTGTTTCTTGAGTATTTCTACTCTTAGTTAAGAATCCTGTGTGTCTGTTTTCTAGGAAGAGTTCTTAGCAGGATGAGCAGCTGGGTGATTACTGAAAAGGCCTATATTGCACATGTATATAGTGCCAAGAATTGGGGTGATATTATACAGAAAGCAGCTATTGGGCCAGACCATTAGAATTTCCCTTTTAATCATTAGCCAGAATGCATTATGAGGCAGGTAAATAAACTGTTTGCTGTCAGTCATCCTTAAGACATAAACGCCTTGTCATAGAACAAAGTAAAAATCAGTAATCTACAAACAGTACTGCATGTCATTTGTAAAGATGCTCTGTTTTTTCTTTCTATGTAAATACAGCTGTTGAAAGTCTTATTGGAAAGAAGGTAATTTTTCATCAGCTGAGCAACAGGAGTTGTCAGTTTTATTACAAATGAAATTTACCTTTTTTTCTTTTATTGTGACCTATACACCATATGCAGTGTGGAAAACAAAAGAGGATAATTCAGCTACTGGCATACATCTGTTTATGCTGAAGCTTCTAACAGTCTTTAACAGTTTTATCTTCACTGGCTTCATACTTTTAAATGCAAATTGGAAACTGGGAGGGGGGACAGTTTTAACAGATTATGCTCTGCTAAGCAACCCCTGCATTATTAGAATATACAAACAAGCATGTGTCTGCAAGCTCATGAGGAAGTGAGGAGCAAGGTGGGGTATTTGCTGTCACGTGAGAATTTTTTAAGCACAGAGGATTAAAAAAATGAGTTTTGCATTTTGATGTCTATTCTTATGCATTTTAAAACTTTTATGTTTATTCCCCGTGTGATGAAAGTAGTGAAAACTCTATAGTTTATAGATTTGTGTTCTTAGGTATCTTGCAGTGGTCTGGGCTCCCTTCTGTAATGCCTGTATAACATAATTTCTTCTCCTTTTGTTGTCCTGCAGCACCTCCAGCTCTTAACTGCCCTAGAAAGCCGCCTTCTTCCCTGCATGTCCCCCAGCAGTGTGTTGGGGAAGACAGAGCTTCTGCCACACATCCTTCAGAGCTGGCAGAGGCAGCACCAGGTTTCTACTTACTGGTTAGGATTTTTGCTAGGTCTCTGTGCGTGATATTTAGGCAAAAACTCCCACTACTTCTTCTGTTACTGGCAAAAATTACTACAACATTATGTAAATATAGTTGGTTTATTTGCAGTTTCACTATGTATGTACTTCATTTTCTATATTTTCTGATACAATATAAATGGAAATAAGTATCTTTAAAATTCCATGGTAAACTGCTGTGATATATCATGTTGTAAACTGCCCACAAGAAGAAAGATGCCTGTATATTTTTCTGAAGTTTGAGCATAGTGTGTTTGAAAAATTATCTATTTTATTATACACTAGATATCGTTGAACTCTCTCTATATAAATATACAAAGATACCCATCCAATGTATAGATCTAAATATGTATATTCCTGCATTACTTCAGTCTTCAATAATTCTTTAGATCAAGTGTGCAAATGAGGAATTTCCTTGTAAAGTCTATGAGGCATTCAGGTCTTATACAGAGGACACCACTGTGTAGTCTCTCTCACGTAAAGTAAGTGTTTTATGAGGTTCTCTTTTTTGCCAATAGAGTAATAAAAAAAAAACCCAAAACTTGATGTAACCTTGATTGCTGATATCATTTGATCAGCTCTACCATGTTGCTAGTAATCACCAAGCCTATTCAACCAAGGTATTATAAATACATTTTTTTCAGCATATATTTACAGTCCTCAAGGAATTAATTCAGTTCTAAGGAATTACAATTCTCATGGAGTTTGCAGCTATATGCTGTTACTCTGCGTGATTGCCTACTGGCCCTACCATTTCTTATTACTCAGATTTTGATATCAGATATTTGATATCAGATTATTACTCAGACATTGATATCAATAATTGTAAATATGGTTTATGAACTGTCTCGCTGACAATGAATATTGCTCTCCTTTTTGAAACACAAATAGTCTTTGGGAAAGACGATGCTCTGGAAGGGAGGTGCCAAGGAACTTGAGCAGGAGAATGCCAGTGTCCTAATGTTTTAGAACTCTCATGATCAGGGAAACAGATGAGTTGAAGTAGAGTGTAAGGGTAACCCTGCCTGACGGCAACAAACATGGCTGGGAGCACTTAGCACTGTTTTTAAAAATCAATTTGGTATGTTTGCCTTATTTTTTTTATGCTCCTGTCCTGTAGTGGCATTTTTAAACATGCAGCATAGCCACAGAGATTGCTCTTTCCAAACTCACAAAACACAACAGTAAAAAGTACAAGTCAGGCAGCAGATCCCTCCACATTCAGAGTGCTAATGTCACAGAGAGGGCAGGGTGAGTGCTCACTTTGAGCATGAATCCTGAAGCTGGTTCTGTAGCTGTAGTTTACAGAAATTATTTCCTCTGAATAAAAATATTTAGAGGCATCTAATAGTTCAAAATGAGGAGGAAAGGTTAACCCCTCAACAATTAAGAAAGGAGTAGGGGACGAAGAGGCTAATTTAATATGCAGGGATTAGTTATATGACAAATAGCTAGTGAGCTTCCTCAAGGAATCTGGTGTAGAAGCATTTGCAAAAATGCAGGAGGATAAAGCAAAGAAGGCTATGTGTGGGATAGTGATATTGTCTGCTTTTTTACAAACTATTTGAAACGAGCAGAGTTTGTAAATTCCTGACGCAGACCTCAGTGATGATTCTTTTTGACACTGGCAGCTGTAACTGAAATACAAGTGTTAAACTATAACTGTCTGGTGAGTAGGTGACTCAAAAGGAAATTTGTTAAAGAATTGTCATACTGGTGTAGAAAAAGAAACGTTAGAGCAATAGTAAAGCAGATTCCAAAAAGGTCATTTCTATCATGACATTTGAAGTATTTTATGTTTTGCTAAAAGTAGCAGCTCTTGAACTGTAACAAAGTGTGTGTGTCCTTTTTCGCTTGCTTCTTCTGGCCTGCTTAGGAGATGAGTGTTATACACTTGTTCCGTGTGTCAGTAATGAAAGCTAGAAGCTGGATACAGAAAAGAGATACCTTTTAAGGACAAACTATGTGCATGTTGTAACAGGTATTAAACAATTTAAGTGGGAGCATAACTGAATTTCCTATACACCAGAGACAATCAAAGATCAGGAATATACTCATAAGAAACTAGGATTTACAACTGCTTTTGCTTCTAGAAGCACTCATTAATTGTTACTTGGCACAAGTATGTTTGCCTTTTTCTTTTCTTAGCAAGTATGTGCATTCCACTGTGACCCTTCTTAGCCATTCTGGACAACATTGCTATCTTTCTACTTTGTTCTGCGTGTCTTCATATATTTGTGACTCCAATCTAAAAGTCTCAAGGATAATCATAAGCAGAACTTCAGCATACTCTGTATATATTCTTTCCATATGTGAAAAATCTTGTTCGTATGGGTTCAGTGAACTCAGTAGCAATCCTGAACAATTCTGTGGGATGGTTCATTGTTCTGAGGACTTCTTATTTGCTGGAGAGCATGTAAAACATGCATAAATAAGTCATTATGTTACATTGACATTAAAATTAATTCCATCATTTAAAATACCTAATTGTACTGTTCTCTCTAGAGATTTTGTATTTTACTGACTAATTAATTTAGCTGTTTTAAATCACAATTTCTATTTCAGAAACTTTCTGTAATGATAACCACTTCTATATCTGTATCGAATGTAACAGTTATAAAGATGAAGCTGTTATCCTTTCAGAAGTTAAAGAAAATCAACTTCTAATCTTTTGAGAGGTATTCTGCAAATTAAGCAATCTGTTACAAGAATCTGTAGATGAATCTGCATTTACAGAAGTACTTCAAGACATTGTGAATTTCATATTGATTTATATATTTATCCTATTCAGGAATGGAATTGCAGGGGAGTGGAATTACTAAGTAACAATATGGAGGTAGACATGATGTGATTTCTAGCAAGTTAACATAGCACTCACCATCCCTGAAAAGTTTCACTATTATGCTACTTGGCATCTACTCTGAACTCAAGAGATATAAAATGTCTAGGAAGAACAGAATTTTATCAAATGGTTTCTAAGGGCACTTTAAGATAAAGACTTATCAATGTCTTGTCAATGCCACACTTTTAATAATATTGCTGTAAATTGACAGAAGTCATTCTGCCTATATACATATATGCTATATATATATGCTATATACATATAGCATATATACATGCTCATGTGCATGTATATATATGTATATGTGCTTATATTTTTCCTGGTGGAATTTAAGTTATGTTAAGATTCAGAAATACAGGTGAAGTGTTAAAAAAGCAAAGAGGGAGAAAAGGTCTGTGGAATAGCCTTCTATGAAGCACCATCAATATGCTAGGACTCTTCTGCCTGGATATAGATATGGCTCAGTGAGGCTCTGATACAAGTCAGAAGATTACAAATGACACGGAGAAGGTGAATGTGGCATAATTACTCACTTTCCATTCCAGCACAGAAGTAAAAAGGTTTCAAATGAAACAAGGATGTTTTGGATTTAAACCTACAAAAGAAAGTGATTCTTTTTTTTTTTTTTGATGCAGTGTGTAACTGAGCTGCAAAAGGACTTGCCACAGGATGTTGTTAATGCCAAAGGCTTAAATGGGTTCATAGAAGACTTGGACAAACCTGTGAAAGTGTGGTTAGTTAAGGAGTGTTAAAAGCAAAGACTGAGTCCTAGGTTCAGAAAGTCCCTTGATGCACCGTTTGCTGCGGTCCCTGAGAGTTCTGGGAAAATGTGGTTTAGTGCTTGTCTGGTGCTTACATTGTTCCTTAGTGTGAACCCTTTAATTTGACCTACTACAGCCAACTGCAATGTACTGCAGAAATTAAGCAGAGTGATTTGGGACTCTATCCCAGGCATGATGGATGGTTAGCTTTTCTTTGTGGTATTCCCAATAGGTAAATACTTGCACAAGAACATTGTTGGATGCTCCTAAGATGTTTTGGAGGCATTTTGTTCAGGTCACACAGATTTTAAGTGACATTTTGCTTTGATACCATTACTGTTTCTTCATATCTCATAGTAGTATTCATTCTAAAAAAGTAATTTCATATAGAGAACTATGTGAAAAATAGTTTTGATAGAAAAAGAAATGTTGCAGAGAAAATGCCATGACATAAATAGCTGAGGAGGCAAGGCAGCATTCTTGTGGGGGAAGGGATGGAAAATGTGGTCATTTCCAACTGCCTCATTTCATTGTGGGATTGGCATCACTCAGGAAAGTAATTTTAACCTTATGGCTATTTTAATTTCCTGTTCTGTAAATTGGTAGCTGCTTAACTTCCCAGCTTTGTGAGCAGTGATGTTTGTACTTCAGGCATCTTCTGAAAGAGTAGCTAGCTGTGGAAGTACCAAAGAATTCTCAGTAGTTCTGTGCATCTGAAAAAAAAAAAAAAAAAAAAAAAAAAAAATCACATTTATTTGTAAAAGAAGTCAAAAAGAGTTCTACTGTTCTCTGCANTTAAATCCCTGTAATACTGAATACTTTCAGAACACAAGTATTTTGTGCTTCCTTTTTGTATCTTTCAGGAATTTATCCAAGTGTAATAGATCACCTAGTCTGCTTTGCTAGGTTCTACTGTCAAATAGTAATAAAATGGAAGGTGCACCACTCTCTTTCTATTTTGTGTTTTTCTCAGAAAACAAGAAACCTTCCACTAACAGGGTTTACAATAATTTCTGAAGTGGATTGCATTCTTCCATTAACAGGCAAAATTTGCCTGTATACCAGTTTGAATGATTGGTAGGTAATAATGCATTGACCAAAGTCTTCTGAAAATGAATTTGTCCAGTAAAACAAATGAAAACAAATTATTATGATTTGAGTAAAACAAAGAAGTACTCAATTGTGTGTGTGCCCTCCAGATACATACAAATACTAAATCTGCAAAACAGAGTAAACTGTTAGATACCTACTTTTCTCACCTTATTTCATTTTCTGAGTATTTTTACTATAAAATTAACATTTACTTGCCAAATATATTTTAGAATTATACTACTTAAAGATAATTTAATCAGTGAAACATACAGGCCTAAATCCTTATTAAGTTTCCCAAAAACTTGAAGTATAGCATAGCAGGGAAATACTGGATATACAGATGGCAGTTATGTAATAGCTATTTAAAGATATATGTAAGTGCAGAGTTAGATATATTTTTAAGGAGTACCATTAAGGTCGACAACAATACATGCAAATTTGAGATTTTTAAGTGCATAGTCTGATGTGTTGGTATAGAGAACAGCATCCTGAGGATGTAGATAATCCTTTTCCAGTAATAGGAAGTTGGCAGATGCGATATAAATAAAACCTAGTACATCAAAGTCATTACTAAATGCCTTAATCTGCTACTACATTAATTTGCATTTCATTTGTGAAGTATAGCAGAAATTCTGTTCTTTGTAAAGCTGTTTTTTATTCAGACTTAAACCCTTTGAGCTTTGATATTTCATGTATCTTCTATTTAGACTTTTGTTTCATGACTAACTGTTGCTTACTATTAGTTTCTGCTAAGTGGTAATAACAGCTTTGGCAGAGACAACAGCAATGACACTCTTAAAATGTAGGCCAAATAGCTTCTTTCTTTTTGAAGCAACATTATCCCAAGTCTTCTAATTAGCCTTAAACAACATTATATTGTTTTAAAATATTGTTCTAAATTGTAAGTTCTTTAAAAACTAATGTTGCCTAAGCAGGAATTACCTCACTGACTGTTCAAACCATCTCTATTTCTGTTAGTTCAGTCTACCTCAGTATTTTCTGTGGTAAGTATTTAAAAAAAATTCTTTTGACTTAGATAGGTTAGATATTAGGAAATATTTCTTTACTGAAAGGGTTGTCAGGTATTGGAATGGGCTGCCCAGGGAGGTGGTTGAGGCACCATCCCTGGAGGTATTCAAGACAGAAGTTGACATGGTGCTCAGGGATATGGATTAGTGTTGGGTGGTGTGGTGTGGTTTTTTTGGTTTTTTGTTTGTTTTTTTTTTTTCCCATTGGTTGGACTAGATGATCTTAAAAGGTCCCTTCCAACCTAGGTGATTCTGTGATTCTGTGACTTTAAAAAAAATAACTTTGCATTTTAAGTTGATTGCAGCTTCAACTTGAATGACTTTATGACAGTCTGTGTATTATGAAATGTATTTAAAATACTGATTTTGTTTCATGTTCCTTACAGGTGCATTCTGCTCCCTCTCTTGGGAATGAAGCCCCCTCAGCAGAGCCTCTTCCTGCTCGTAGATTCAGTTGATGAAGGCTGTAACATTTCCGAGGGTGAACAGACTTCTACAAGTTTATCTGGAACAATAGCAGAGCTTTTAGCTGGCCACTTTGAGTTCTTCCCTCCCTGGCTGCTCCTCCTGTGTTCTGCCCGCAAGCAGAGTAAAGCTGTTACAAAAATGTTTACAGGTGAGTACAGAGCATAGGAAGTATTTGTTACCTGCACCTGTAACTAGGATGTAGTATTTACAAGACCCTTGGTGGTTGTTGAAAGTACTAATGCATTCTTAGTTCTAAAAAATAACAATCACAAAAATGGTAATTCTAAAAAACACACACTCCAGTTTACTGAGGACGATAGAAAGCTTAAATCAGGCAAGAGTTTCAGAGTTAAATTGTGTCTTTACAATACATCTGCAAAGAATATGGCTGCTTTGAGTCTTCTTCTTGCTTTGCTAGTTTTAAAAAGTTTTGAAACAGTATAGGTGATGTGTAAGTACGTAAGTATGTTAACTGCATACAGCCATTCTTTATAACCTCAAAAGATTTTTTTTTCATCTCCTATTAAAATCACTCCCTTTATTTTCAGAAAGCAGGGAGTAATCTTTGAAGGTGGAACTTGAGAGGGGAACAATGTGTATTCTTGGAGTGTACTTTTGGCAAAGGTTGCGCAGCAAAAATATTCTTTATAGCTTCTTCATCCAAGCTTTTACTGTGTCATGAGAACATTTCTTCACTATAATGACATTGTTACTGGAAGTTCTCTGAAATTTAATAAAGGGCAATATCTAGACTGGATTCCAGGTCTATGTATAAAGCCTGTGTTTATTAAGGACACAATTAGGACAAAAATGTGATTATAGAGCATAGACCCATAGGCTTGCTCGTTTCCAGAGTGGCAAAAGGTCAATGGGATAATTGCATTTTGGAATGAAGCAATGTATTAATCAGTGGCAGACATGAAGATTGGTATTTGGGAGTATGTAAGAACTAAAGGAAACTTTGGGGTAGCTTCAAGGGGCTCTTTTGGACATTCATATGGGAATACTTCTGTCAAAGCTTGGCTGATTAGATATGTTGTCATTGCCAAAGAAACAGACAAAAATTTCTTCAGAGCACTTTTATTTCCTTTCCATTGAGTCTTATACTGTTTCAGCCTAGTCCTAAAAAAATTACTCTTGTCTTCTAAGTATGTTTCCAGATGGAAATCCTGACAGGAAAAATCAGCAGAACAAATGGATATGCCTTTAAAATAAATTTAATTTGAATGAGTTAATTTCTTGTTTCCACAGAGAATGACTTGATCAGTAGCATAACGGAAGTCGGCTTGAAAAAGATACAGCAAAGAAAGAACGAATCCCAAAATAATTGGACACAAATTGAGAAGAAATTTTAGGGTCTCTCTGGAAGAAGTAGTGTTTTGTTCCACGATGAGAGAAAATTGTGACATTACAGCCAATATGACAGTTACCTGCTTAGTACACTGTTGGATGATTTTCCTGTTTACAGCCGATATTCAAGTTTGTGAAAGATGTAGTGGGGATGTGAGGAGCATGGGTGAAGCTTCTGTTAACTTCAGATACATTACAACTTTGTGTTGTTAAACTTGAGATAATGGTAATTTCTTTTCTGGTTCTAGCCTGAAAAGGATGGACTGTCATTAATACTTCTACTAATGACTAAATGTCACTTCTACTAAGGCAAAATCTTCTCCTCCTTTGTGGTATTAGAATACATACTTTTAGACGAGCCAATTTATAAAGCTATATAATTGGTGAGCAGGCAAAATTCAAGATGAATAATAAGGATTTTTTGCACTTATGACTGAAGAAATAAATGGTGTATAATGTGCACTGCACTCTGGGACACTATTGTACTGAATTTCTGGTATTTACAGTACCCCAGCAAATGAGTGTCTGCAACCATAACTAACATAATCACTGTATATTTTCTTCAAAGTTGTTTCTCTAATTTAGAACCCAGAAACCTGTTTCACTGTACCTTATTAACATAGATTGGAATCCTTTCCAGGATTATTTTAGGAAAATGTGTCCCATTTCTATTTTTTCCTGCTAAAAAATGTGGAGTATGATATGAAATAGGTATTAAGCAATATTAATTTTTTTATGACCAGTATATATCTGTTTTCACTTAAAATTTTCATGCAGTGAAAATTTCCTTCAGATGTCTGCTGAAATGAGAGCTATATCTGTTTTTCAGAAAGTGTTATCAATGACTGGGAGCAGTATTTCTGCTAATGGTGCTCTGGGTGTCCAGTACAGATGAGTGTTCTGCAAGTGTCCCCCTAGCCAAGAATAGTGATGACATGGAAGAGTGTCCAGTCTTTCTCATCCTGTCGCTGCCAGTGGTGAATACATCATCCCTGCTACTCTGAAAATGAAAAAAGGAGGAAGAGTATTCTGGTCCCCTTTGTTCCTTCACTTTTGTTGGTGACTAACTTATGAAAGCTGTTGTGCCTGCATCTGCTGCAGCTTGTATTCTGGGCTCTTCTCTATTCCCAGATTCTGTAGTAGCATAATGTGCTACAGATTTTTCACCTTACTCAGATTCTCAGCTTTCATTAATTTAAAAAAAAAAAAAAAGGAAACCCAAAAAAAATTTTGCCTCTTGTGGCTGCAGAGAAAACCTCAAAAATATGAACCAAATGTAAAATGATGCCTGCTTGAGTCTGCGGTCACCCTCCACAGTGAGCAAAAGCGAGCCAATTGAGTAAGAGGAGGGGAACAGATAATGCCTGTCCTCCTGCCTTCTCCTGCATGTGCACTGTCACCAGCTGCCACATCATGCATGGATTTTTTTCTTACAGGCTTTTTCCTAAATTTAACAATTCTCAATCTTGAAGCCATAATTGTCCACATTACCTTCCACATCATCATTTGCTCTCATTTGACTGCAATTGTGGACAGCTAAGCAGCTGCATTAAGCACAGTCTTTCCAATCTTCATATTGTAGTGTTAGATAAAGTCTCCTTGTATTTCTAAATAAGATTACAAAACCCCTTTAACCTAAAAGTGGCACAGCACATACCATTTTATTTTATTTTAATGATTCAGCTAATTATCTACTAAAAATGCTTCTTCTAAAATTAAGCTAAATCTTGAAAGCATAGCAGTTGTTCATCCAAAACTACATTCCCTTTTTAAAGTTCCATCATATTAGTTTAAAAACTTCAGGCATTTTAAAATGAGGCAATTTTATTTAGGTAGGTTTCAGTGAAAAGCAGATCATTTCTCTTTCTTTATTTGCCATAAAGGTAAATAGACAAAAGTGCATATATACAAATGCTGTATTTATTGGTTTCAAGAGGGTTTTTTTAATAGGTATTTACTTGATTTCTTCTTCTTTGCTGCACACATAAATCAAGTATCTGTGACATGGTGCTTGATTATACCCCTCAATTAAATACTGATATTCCTCATCCAAAGATTTCATTCTCATGCATGAAGCATGACTGCACCAGTGTGGTACAACCCATGCAGATGTCATGTCAGGGAGCCATAGTTTCCGTAAAGTTGATGTTGGGTATCAAAAAGCTACTGGAAACTACAATAAAAAGAATCAAAAGAGGATGTGAAAATGTGCAGTTTAGCCTCAGATATAGCTTAAGCTTCATTCACACACTTATCAATAGGCAAAATCAGACAATCAGTCATTCATTTTTCAGTCTTCATTTTAGCTGTCATTCAGTTCCAAACAGCCAAATATTATTAAGAGCTGATATTTATTCAGACTTATTCTGGATTAAAAATGTTTGAAGCTAAAATCTTTCTTATATTTCTGCTATTTGGTGGTTCTGGTCTGAATGGATGTGGAGGGTTGGTTTTCTTCTAGCATTTTCTAAAATTAAAAAATAAGAAAAAAATACGAAAACTTTAGAGAAATATAGTAAAAATCACAACCCAGCTTCTGTCACCCAGAAAACTCGTACTGTTTGGTAACAGAAACTGTTCAGGTTTGAACATATTGCTGAATCCCCACATCAAATCAGTTGCCTCACTTGGGACTGAACATTTTCTCATTAGCTGCCATTCCATAAGATAAATGGCATGAGACCCCTGGAGAAATTGCTTAAAAAAAAAATCTAAGTTTTCCTCTTAATTTTTCATTGTAGGTTAGAATTTATTTGGGTGGTTTCATGTTATTTTAAAATCTTAATGGGAATTGGATTCTTACTATAGAAGATAATTTTTATATATGTATGTAGTTGTAAAATATACTTCTGTAATATTATAGCTTTGAAAAAGTTTGATTTGGTTTGGCTTTTGAAAAAAAAAAAAGTATTTTGAAGGCTGGGGAAATAAACTGGGAGCTCTAATTACTGCTTCCTTTCTTCTTATTACCACTTTCTTCTGATTGCATGATACTAGGAAATTTCATATTTGCTAATAAAAAGTTGTGCATGAATTTAGAACTTTCTTGTTTTGTAATTTAAGAGGGAAGACTAAATTGTTTTAAATCGACCATTACCTGTGAATCTAACCAAATAAACTTCTGTGCCATGACATGGACCACTGAGAGCAGCAGATTTCAGCCTCAGTGTCTCTCAGAATTTGGGGCAGATGCAGTGAAATTTGTAATGCATGGTATACTGCAAATGCACTAAAATGCTGCTTGAGTTTTCAGGTGTATTTTATAGTGCTGGATACATATTCTTTTTGAGCAGGTGTGTATAAATGGCCATAGAAATGCTTGGATCGGTAGTGTAAATTAATGCCAAAACACTGCCGTGTTTTTATTATTTAGATTACTTTAAAGTTAACAATTCAGTTAATTGAAATATATTAAAATCTATCTATTTAAAACTTTTGTAATTTATTTCTGTGAATGTATTTAAATATTTGAAAGTACAAGAATATTTTTAAGTATATAAACCTGCTAATTAACATCTTATTTTTTATTATTAAAGTTTGAAAAGGTTGACATACTGTAAAAGTATTTATAGAGCCAAGATACTTTTTTTTTTTTTTCTGCCTTTGAATGACCCTAGATCTTGCCAAGAAATACATTTGGAACTGATTTGTTTACTGAACTGCCAGGAATTTAATAAATCAGAAAAATCCATATTGGAGCTCACATTGGGTTGAAAGTGATGTGTTATAAGAAAAATTTTAACAATGCCAATAGCAGGGTCGTGGGACTGCAAGTTCTGTCTGCCACACTAAGAGTAGTTCATGGGAGTGCATCAGAAACAAAATGAGCTTTCTCCTAATGTTTTTGGTGTTTCTTGTCCATGAAAGTGACTTATTGTATCTAGTAAGGTTGAAAAGCAAGTTTGCAGAATCTTTGTTGGGAAATGTAAAATGACCTCATTTAGATAGAAATTTGAGCAAAAAAACCACGTCTTTGTTTTCTTCCTTCAAGCTAGCAACAAGAATGTGATATTTTTTAAAAAAAGTATTTCTGTCTATAAGACCTTTTCTGAATTATTTGCTTATTATAGTATGGCATGGCGCAGTGTTAAAATTAACAACCTATTCCTGTTCAAATGTCTGTTACAATGGCAGTTTGTTAATTCTAGCCCTCAAAGAGCATATCATCTCTGGGATGTGTGAAGATCTGTATGAGTGTAGTGTGCTTTTTGCTATACAAATTTGTCTTCAGATAGGATATATAGGATCCCATTAATAAGGAATAGTTGGAAATATCGCAAAAGCAAATAAACAAATTTTAGCTTTCATGAACATACAGCTAATCAAATGTTTAAATTCCTGATTTCTGGACTATTCAGTGTTCTGAAGTCTTCTGAAATTTATTTACTTCTCTGAAGTGTTTAGACATTTGGTATATCTCGGGTAAGTACAGAGTAGGGCAATATTTTTAACCCTTATTAGGGTTATATCAAACAAAGTAATGATACAGTCTCATCTAAAGGGGAAAAAACCCAACTCAAACATACAAATTCTTCCTTTTTCAGTTTTTTGGTTTTTTTTATTTTATTTTATTTTTTTGAGGGCTTGGGTTTTTTTATCACATCCAAAATGGTTTTGTTCATTTTCCCATTTTGGGAAGCAAAATGAAAATTGGTATTCAAAGAACATTGTAAGATAAGCAAGAGTCTTTTGCTGTTGAAGCGCACATACAAGGACTGAGATGCTTAAACAGTTGTCACTCTTCAGGTTTTCATGTGAAAGCTGGGAGTCAAGGGAGGTGAAGTGTCGCCATTAGTCAGTCAACACTAAACATTAGTTGAATCTCAGGGTTGCTGTCATCAGAGTCAGTCAGGGGGTTTCTCATTGGCAGGGAAATGAAATCAACTGCTGTAAAAATGGAAAAAAATACTTGAGTGATTTAAAATTAAAAATAACTTACATGTGTAGATATATACTGGAAGGAAGGATGTTAGCATGGGATTAATGTGGGAGACTGGGGATGTTGTGAGCGGGGTCACTTATGATTAAACACATTGAGAAGGAGTTTTCAGAGCTCTGTACTTATTTTCATTCATCCAAGTGACAGGTACAAATCTGACTAGAAGAAGCAGAGAGGTTCAAAGAATTGTAAGGCGAGTGAATGCTCTGATTTGAGCAAAACAGTGCTGTTCCCTGCACACTTGAGACAACCAAAGGGATGCTTGTGTCTGATTACAGTTTTGTGTATGTATACAACTGTGAATGCCCTGGTTTTAATGACTTTGGTTTTGCTTCTGCATGCGTCTTCTGAAGGATGATAACCTAGAAACAGCCTTTCACTGAAAGTGAAAGCTTGGGATCTGCAAAATCACAGGGCACTGGCTGTCCTTACACAGAGAAATTTCTTATTTGGCTTATATACATGAATTGTGGGCTTTGCAAAGTTACATACAGAATATTTTAATCAAATACATAGTAAACCTATGAACTAGGCCATTCTGCAGGTCAAGTTAGGACATTATTTGAAGTTGTGACAAATCATAGTGGATAAAGATGGTTCTGTGTTTATTTTGAGAGCAAAAAAAATATGCCTCTGGAATGGAGAAGGATGCCACGCCCAGAATAATTGTTTTCTGCCTCCTAACCTTCTCATTCAAAAATCTTCAATTAGACAACCTTATTGGTGTAGTCTTAGCCTTAGAAGTGACTATGCAAAATTCTCCTATCCGATGATTTTATTTTGTGGGGAAGCATGATTTTGTTTTAGGTGTTCTATTGATTTGGTGCTGCTACATTTGTAATGCTATCATAATTAATACGGGAAATATTTTAGTAATGCTGCCATAGTTTGCCTTTCAATTCTAATCTGCTGTGTTTGTACAATGATCATGTAGACTAAACAATTAATAGGATGAGCTTCATGTGACATTCAGAACCTCTGCTGAAGACACTCAGGAACAAAAACCACAACTCTGTTACCAGGCTGAATTTTCAGTCAGAACAAGCTCACAGACTGAGCAGTTCGATTCACAGAATAGTTAAATACAATAAAAACATAGGTCTGAAAGTAACATTCTTCAAAGTCTCACTTAAAATTTACTCTATGCAGACGGGGCCAAAATTGCATTGCTCTATGGTTACTTTTCCTTCAAATGTAGTTTGGAAGTTAGTCACTGCTTTGGTTTGAAAAACAAAGTTGGGAGGGTTATAACTAGCTGATCTAACTGTAAGGAAATATGTGCAATCTGTTGCACTGGAGAAGGAGATTACAGGCTGTCCCTGGAGAAGTAAGGTACAGCTCTGACCCAAAAGACAGTAGTTTAGCCTGCTGTGTCTGTGACCTCTGCAGTTTTTCCACAGCTTTCGCAAAAGTATAGTGTTCAAACAATGTAATGTCATTAACCAAAGAGGTAGGTTTTCCTCAGATGCTTTACTTGGCACTACCAAAGCAAATTTATTAAATGACAAAGATAGCCATGTAATCCATGCAGCTATATCTTCATTCTGCCTCACTCTTGAGAGCCTTCTGGTCACTGAGGTTGCCCTAAGGACTTCTTCACCTGTGCTGCTAAGGGTAGTGGGGAATGTACACCATACGCATTGGTGAAAAAATTTCCCTTTTTCTTCTAAAGAGTAAATAGGTTGGAAAAACAATGAGATCATATGACTATGAGAAAACCTGTTTCCTTATACACTGAGTCAATTTTCAGTGCACAGAAATGTAAAGATATTTAAAACTATTTTTGACTGTTTCTCTCTTTTATGTCATAAAAGCTTTTAAAAGAAACTAAGGTGATCAAGTTAGAGTGATTTATGTACATTTCGTCATGCATATGCACCAGCTGTGAATAACCTCTTCTGTAATTATATTAATATAATAGTTGTCTAAATAGCTGAAAATTATTTGTAATTCCACTGTTAGCCACAATAGAGAAGGGTTTATTCTTTCAATAATATAGTCATACTTAATCCTATTTTAGTTGCAGTTTCTGTGGGTTTGCTTAGGTGTTTATTATTGTCCAAGGCAGATATACAATGCCTGATTCAGAGTGATTTTTAAAATTTTCTTCATTAGTAGCATGTAGATTATGATAAAAATCTGTCTATTACCAAAGTTCTCTGCTATTATTATTAATTTACATTCATTATGTGTACACACAGAATACATTATTGTGGGTGTTCCCTACCCAAAAATATCTGTCTTTTAGCATTCAGTTAATTGAAACTAGATCAGAAATAAAAATAACTTTCTTCCCTTTTAATAGGTTTTCGAAAAATAAGTCTGGATGATCTACGAAAGGCTTATATTGTGAAAGATGTGCAACAATATATTTTGCATCGTTTAGATCAGGAAGAAGCACTGAGACAACATCTCACAAAAGAAACTGCAGAAATGCTGAATCAGCTTCACATCAAAAGCAGTGGCTGTTTTTTGTATCTGGAACGTGTCCTAGATGGAGTTGTGGAGAATTTTATTATGTTACGAGAGATCCGTGATATTCCGGGAACGTTAAACGGTCTGTACCTTTGGCTCTGTCAGAGACTTTTTGTGAGAAAACAATTTGCAAAAGTCCAGCCTATTCTTAATGTAATTCTTGCAGCCTGTAGGCCATTAACCACAACGGAATTGTATCATGCAGTATGGACCAAAAATATGACATTGACCATGGAAGACTTTCAACGCAAATTGGATGTCTTGTCAAAAGTCCTTATTGATGGACTTGGAAATACAAAAATCTTGTTTCATTACAGTTTTGCAGAGTGGTTGCTAGATGTAAAGCACTGTACACAGAAATACTTGTGTAATGCAGCAGAGGGACACAGAATGCTGGCAATGAGTTACACTTGCCGAGCAAAGGATTTAACACCATTAGAAGCTCAAGAGTTTGCATTGCATCTAATTAATTCCAATTTACAGTTAGAGACTTCAGAACTGGCTTTATGGATGATATGGAATGGTACACCCGTCAAAGACTCCCTGTCAACTTTAATTCCTAAAGAACAAGAAGTATTACAGCTGCTGGTAAAAGCTGGTGCTCATGTCAACAGTGAAGATGACCGCACATCTTGCATTGTTCGGCAGGCTCTGGAGAGAGAAGATTCCATTCGCACCTTGTTAGATAATGGAGCATCAGTCAACCAGTGCGATTCCAATGGGAGAACCCTCTTGGCTAATGCAGCGTACAGCGGCAATCTTGATGTTGTTAACTTACTGGTTTCAAGGGGAGCAGATTTAGAGATAGAAGATACTCATGGGCAAACAGCACTTACCTTAGCTGCTCGGCAGGGCCATACCAAGGTTGTCAACTGCATGATTGGATGTGGGGCTAATGTTAATCACACTGACCATGATGGCTGGACAGCATTGCGGTCCGCAGCGTGGGGTGGGCACACAGAGGTGGTTTCTGCACTCCTTTATGCTGGAGTCAAAGTGGACTGTGCAGATGCTGATAGTCGAACAGCGCTGAGGGCAGCAGCTTGGGGAGGACATGAAGATATTGTGCTGAATCTGCTTCAGCACGGTGCTGAAGTTAATAAAGCTGATAATGAGGGCAGAACAGCCTTGATTGCAGCTGCATACATGGGGCATAAAGAGATTGTGGAGCACCTGCTGGATCACGGTGCAGAAGTAAACCATGAGGATGTGGATGGAAGGACTGCACTGTCTGTTGCTGCGCTTTGTGTACCAGCCAGCAAGGGACATGCCTCAGTGGTTAGTCTTCTCATTGACCGTGGTGCTGAAGTTGACCATTGCGATAAAGATGGCATGACTCCACTGCTGGTAGCTGCTTATGAAGGACATGTAGATGTTGTTGATCTACTTCTAGAAGGAGGAGCTGATGTTGATCACACAGACAACAATGGTCGTACACCACTTCTGGCAGCAGCCTCCATGGGCCATGCCTCAGTTGTAAATACTCTTTTGTTTTGGGGTGCAGCTGTTGATAGCATTGATAGTGAAGGGAGAACAGTTTTGAGCATAGCCTCTGCACAAGGCAATGTTGAAGTAGTACGGACTCTGCTGGACAGGGGGCTAGATGAAAATCATAGGGACGATGCAGGCTGGACACCTTTGCATATGGCAGCTTTTGAAGGTCACAGGTTGATATGTGAAGCTCTTATAGAACAAGGTGCTAGAACAAATGAAATCGATAATGATGGACGTATACCTTTCATATTAGCTGCACAAGAAGGTCACTATGATTGTGTGCAGATCTTACTGGAAAATAAATCCAACATCGATCAGAGAGGCTATGATGGGAGAAATGCTCTCCGGGTTGCTGCTTTAGAAGGTCACAGAGATATAGTTGAACTACTGCTCAGCCATGGAGCAGATGTAAACTACAAAGATGCTGATGGCCGACCAACACTTTATATCTTAGCATTAGAAAACCAGCTTACGATGGCCGAGTATTTTTTAGAAAATGGTGCAAATGTAGAAGCAAGCGATGCTGAAGGAAGAACAGCACTCCATGTTTCCTGCTGGCAGGGACATTTGGAGATGGTACAGGTGCTGATAACATACCATGCTGACGTGAATGCTGCAGATAATGAAAAGAGATCTGCTTTGCAGTCTGCTGCATGGCAAGGTCATGTGAAGGTAGTGCAGCTTCTCATAGAGCATGGAGCTCTGGTTGACCATACGTGTAATCAAGGTGCTACTGGACTCTGCATTGCAGCCCAAGAAGGGCACATTGATGTTGTCCAGATACTATTGGAGCATGGTGCTGATCCAAATCATGCTGACCAGTTTGGGCGCACTGCTATGCGTGTTGCAGCTAAAAATGGACACTCTCAGATTATTAAATTACTGGAAAAATATGGTGCATCTACTCTGAATGGTTGCACTCCATCTCCAGTCCACACAATGGAGCAAAAACCCTTGCAGTCAGTCTCCTCTAAAATGCAGTCGTTAACAATGAAGTCAAATAGTTCAGGGAGTACTGGTGGAGATATGCAGCCTAGCATGCGTGGTTTATCTAATGGGCCTGCTCATGCATTCAGTTCTCCTTCAGAGTCGCCCGATTCTACAGTTGACCGTCAGAAGTCGTCTTTATCAAATAATTCCTTGAAGAGTTCCAAAAATTCTTCTCTCCGCACCACATCGTCAACAGCAACTGCTCAAACAGTGCCCATTGATAGTTTCCACAGCCTGTCATTCACAGAGCAGATACAACAACATTCCCTACCACGCAGCAGAAGTAGGCAGTCTATTGTTTCTCCTTCTTCCACAACTCATTCCTTAAGTCAAAATCATAATTCACCAAGTAGTGAATTTGAATGGGGTCAAGTGAAACCTAGTTTGAAATCAACTAAAGCTAACAAAGGGGGGAAAACAGACAACTCCAGCAAATCTGGGTCAGCTGGAAAAAAAGTAAAACAAAGTAGTTCCTCCCAACCAAAAGTGTTAGAGTATGAAATGACTCAGTTTGATAAACGAGTACCTGTTGCCAAATCCGGGACAAGTGTGCCACTTAAATCCATGCCGGCAGAGCCACAGTGCAAAATTTTGGTCCCACCAGTTCAGCAAGAAGTTGGTCGGTCTCAGCAACAGTTCCTGATTCACCAACAGAGTGGAGAACAAAAGAAGAGAAATGGAATTATGACGAATCCAAATTACCATCTTCAGAGCAATCAGGTTTTTCTCGGTAGGGTTTCTGTCCCACGAACAGTGCAGGATAGAGGGCATCAGGAAGTACTGGAAGGCTATCCTCCCGCAGAGACAGAACTCAGCCTTAAACAAGCCTTAAAACTTCAGATTGAAGGTAGTGACCCAAGTTTCAACTACAAGAAGGAAACACCATTATAAAAGGTAACTTATCCAGTCACAAAGGAAGCACACGTGTGTATTTCATTATGTGCATTTTACATACACTAAAATTAGGTTTCATTGTCATTCATCATCAGAATTGCTTTTTTGATAAGAAGCATTAATGTTAAAATCTTAACCTGGCATGTATTTGTTTTGCTGTCATTTAAAAGCATCAGCCATAGAGGATTTGGATCACTGTCATATTTTCTATTGAATTCTGATTGCTCAAATATTACCCAATGTCTTAAATACTCAGCTGAGTAATACAGGAAGTTTCGTTTAGCATTGATTTGAAATTTTCTTTTCAAACATAAGGATGGCTGGGAATTTTAATATGTGATATCAGATGCTGTAATTATTTCTTTATTTACAAAAGTGCTTTTCAGGAAGCTTCTGAAGCTTCTTGTAAGTTACAGGCAACCGCTTTTGTGAATTTGGATTTTAAATGTGAAACCTCAGTAGAATAAGCATCTACAAATACTACACTAAAGCTTTGATTTTTTGTTTCTGTTATTGTTAAGGTAGCTTTCCTGTAAGAGAGATGGCATTCATCAGAGCAAGATTAGAAGCTTGTTACAGTACAGTTTTCTGATTATTCTGTAGTTCTTAATCAGTGGAGTTGATTTAGATTTCTCGCTTTCTCTACCCTACTGAATTTTAAGCTGAAAAGGGAATTTTATGTAGCTTTTTCCAGATCTGAATTGTCAGTTAGTCAGCTAAAATAGAATTATTTTTCTCCCTCTTCCTGATAAAGCTTATCTTTTTTAAGGTATTGGGAATAGGTTAATAATTAATATATTTTCTATTTGAATTTCAAAGAAATTATGCATCTTTATGAAATGTATGCACATCTCTCATTGTTTATTCGCTTATTTTTTAAAACATATTTTTTGTTTCTGTAAATATTGCATTTTTGACAGATCAGGCAGTTGCTTCTTAGAACATGAGTATTCTTGCTAGCTGATTCAGTTCTGCTGCAAGTCATCAAAGACTGCAGGTTTCTAGGACAGTTGCAGGTGGTGCAGAATCCACAAATGGGATGTTTTCAGCTGTCAGAAACAGAGAGGGTTTTTCCTGAAATGTCCTGGAAATGGATTTCACTTTAATGGAGTGCATTTGTCTGATGTAGCTGAGGTCTGTTGTGAATTGCAGAATGTTAAAATATTGTGCAGGACCCCAAGATATTTCCTTGACGTTGGTGTTCTGGTTAAATTAAAATATTTGAAAAAATACAGTATTTTGAAAAGCTATGTACTACCATCTGTGTGTTTGTAAAACCCAAATATTAATAAAGGGTGAGATGAGCTGTGGGGCAGGCAAAAATGGAGAGGCAGGACACCAGGAATAGACATGGAGAGGAATATGGATGTGGGAAAGAATGGGTCCTAAGTCTTCATAATAATCAAAAGAACTTTAGATTCCCACAGTTCTACATCATGTCTAAACAGGATGTAAATTTGTTTGTTAATTTTTTCCTACCTCCATAAAATGTATAAGAATGTATTTTAGAGCCTAAAATTCTAAAAATTCATTCTAAAATACATTTTGGAATTCATAAAATTCTTAAATACATTCTTAAAATTCATTCTAAAATACATTTTAGAGAATGTATTTTAGAATGTATTTAAGAATTTTATTTCCTAACTCTTTTGTACCTGCAAGTTCAATGCTTGCTTTAGTATCAGACTTTATGGTAAATAAATTGTATGTTTCTGACATAGAATGTATTGACTTAATCTGACCTGTCATCAAAAGACTAGTGTTGATGAATTTTCTATCTTTGCTGATTTTAAAATGTGAACAAACTATGTAAAAAAAAATTAGAACATCCCACATAGAATTTTGAAACCTGAACTGGGCTTTGCTTTATCTAGATTAGTGCTTTACTGAAAATTCAGGGGTTTTCTCTGTGAAGTACTTATTTATGCAAGTGGCTAAGCATGATGTGACAGATAACTAAATAGTTACTTTTGCGTTTTCTCTCACAATTTTTCAAAGTTTCATTTTAAATATGGAAATTTAGAATAATTTTATGTGGATTATTAATTGCTTGGTGCAGGCCATAATTTACCTCCTCTTTGCCAAGTCTCAAGCACAAAAACAGTAATTTCCCTGACCAGTGAATAAATTAGTCACCTGAGGAGAATCACATCAAAAATGCTCTACTGGAGCACCTGAGGAATAGCTTTTCTTCCGTGACTGCCACTTCCAAGCTCCATTTGGGAAGCTCTCCTGCTGTGTCAGCCTTGTAGTTGCTTTGGGCAATAGAAAGCACAGGGAATCAATCACAGGATTTGAGTTAGGCAGGAAATACTTTTCATCATTGGTATGTTGTGTGCCTTCATCTTTAATTAGAAAAGATACAGCTCTGTCTTTGAAAACACTGTGTGTATTATGGAGTATTGCAAAGCTTAATGTTTCTATTTTGTACTTTTAGGCCAATTCCATGATACTATGAACAGAAGTGCTTCTGCTCCGAATGATTAATCAGCTGGCTGGGATGAAAGCATATAATGCTTGTTTAGTCCACCTAGGAATTCAAGAATGTGATTACTACAGTACAGTTACCTTAATTACTGTAACGTGCCTACATTTTCAGGCTGCCTTCTCAGTATAACCCTCTGTGCTTCAAAAATTTATTTTGTGTACTTGTATTTAATACACAGAATGAGCACTTTTTTTAATTGCAGAAAGATATATGCTGTATTTCCCTGATGACAGCTGGAAGTGGTAAGAACAAGGAATTCCGATTCCCTATTCTAGAATTCTTGGTAGAGGTGCATGTGCTGCAGTGAACTGTATGGAAAGGCAGTGCTTTTTGTATTTATTTTCCTGTGGCTAAAGACAATAAGCAAACAGTATGTCACATTTGCATTGTTGTAATGTATTGTCAGCTCCCTGTGTACTTCAAAAAGTTCTCTCCAGAAATACAAGTCTTGTAACAGTATTTTATAAATACTGTACTTGCGTGTTCTGTCTGTCTACTAGCTGTTCAGTGGTAACAAAGGAGTCAGACTGCAATCATCTGTCATTTCTTTGGGATTTTTAAGAGGCAAAATCCACTATTTGGTACTACAGCACCAAATCTGGATGGCAGACTGTGACCACTGAAAGCAATAGGCAAATTTGGTCTTGGACACTTGATCTTAAATAGCCTCCGTTATTGTTATTATAATGAGGTAACTGAATATGGGTATGTTTTAGGTGCTAAAGTAAAAGGTCTGATCCTGCTTTCATGTATATCTTTATATGCTAGAAACAGCTCTTTCTTTTTTCCGAAGTAAAAGGCTGTTTTGAGAATGTCAGTAAAACACAGGTGCTTTGTTGATGAGACTGGGAGAATATACAGTAAAAGTACAGAGGAAAAGCAAATGGTTAGTAATACCATTGTCTGCGAAGTACAGAGATTACTGAGTTAGCCGTGTCCTGAGACAATAACCCTTTAAAGCACAAACTTGTATGAATGTGGTTTCTACTTTGGATGGATTAGGTGGATCCAGTGTGAATGTCTCTGTTCCTGGTGCATCATTAATCAGCAGTCTGGATAGTCCACCTGCAGATAATGGAAAGCTGGTTCCCCACTCTTATAGCAGAAGAATTTTACTTATATGAAAGAAAGCAAAATTAAGGCCATTGTTGTGAAAGTGAACAGTATGAATTTTACTTTTGAATGTGCACATCTTACTTGCACAACTCTTGAGTGATAAAATGATACAAGTGGGTTATTTTATCCTAGAAATGCAAGCTATATTCTACTATTCACCATTGTGCAGCCTTGCTATTTAGAAAATAAGCCTATTTTTGTATGTGAGTATTTCTTCTAAAGGCTTAGTATCCATCTTTTTCATACGCTAATTCTGATCATTCCACAAATAATATGATAGAACACTGAGGTTATTTTTCATAGAGGACCACTTAGATGTGTGGCTATCCTTGAACTTTGATAAATGGGCCCTGGATGTATGTAGTGCATATTCTGAGGCACTAAAGGGCTCTGTGTCTTGTTATTATGATTAACAACCACCACAACTTTTTTTTTATTATTATTATTATTTTTTAAATATCTTGCACCTCCATTTTTATTTGCTTGTTACTAAATGTAAAAAGAATTTTTTATAGTCAGGCATTCAGCATATAGTAAAATTAGATGGTAAAAGTTGATACACGGCATTATTGATTATTCTGAATGTTTCATGTATTGAATTTCTTGTCCCCGTGGGACAATTATAAAACAAACATAACAGGAGTCTGGGAGAATGGCCTTAACAGGGTTAGTGACTCAGTAAAGAGAAAGTACCAAAATGTTCTCAGCAAACTTGTTGTGAACCTCAAGTACAGTACATTTACAATACTGTGCAAGAATGCAACTTTTCTTAGGTATTAGATGTATGTTTTGTTCTGTAGAAAGGGATCCCCGAATGCTGACATTTTTCTACTGACCTTGACTGTCATTGGGATTATATTTATTTAATTTTATTGTGTTGTTATTAACTGCACCTTGTGGACAGAGGACGTAAAAATATGGCCACTTTCACAAGGGGCCACAAGTTATAGATAGCCTGATGGGTTTTGTGTGAATAACATTTACATTTGAAACATTTGGTGGGGAAACCTCATACCCAAATCAGCAAAACAGACCTGTTGAAAATGCTTTCAGAATGACAATTCTTACAGATTCTGAATATCACTTTGGAGAGAGCATGAATTGCTTTAAAACATCTCCTTTCTCAGAAGGTCTGTGTAATTCCACATTGCTGTTGCGTGTAATATTTAATATCATCGTTTGTGAGGGTTTTTCATACATGGAAAAGTTGTTGTTCCCTCTATTGTTCTCTGTGTTCTGCTCTGCTCTTTCACATCTGTACAATCAAGTGGAGGTGATTGGAGTTGCATTGCTGTGACTCAGCACAGTTTCTTCTGGTAATGTAATAGTTCTCACAACCTAAAAAACCTGAATAAAACATGAATCCTGTGTCTCTTCATCCCATTTCACTGGTCCTCCACAAGATGTCTAGAATTCTTGATGGGAACACTATGGAAAAGACTGTTTTGTGGACACCGACATCAATACTGTATGCATGTGGAAAACCTCTTCAAAAGAGAAACGCGTTAAGAGGTACAGAGGCACAATTGACACATTTTTGTCTTCTCTGTGATCAGTATTGAAAACATTACCATTTATTTAAAAATAAAAAGGTATTTTCCCTCATCAGTTACTCTGCTATGCAAATGTCTGTTATGCTTAATATTCCCCATCTGAACTCCTCAGTTAACTTGGGTTGCAGATAGACTGTTTTTCCTGGAGTGGGTTGTAAATAGCATTTAATGTACATTGAACGAATTTCACATTGTAAAATTTTTATTTTATTCCTTGTATTATATTAAGCGAAAATCCCTGTGTATATGAAAGTGCATAATAAATATATTTGCTTTTCAGCAGACATCTAACTGTTTTAATTTTACTACCTCATTTCCTGGGACATCTCAGGAAAAGGTTATTAAACTTGATTAACACTTGTATAGTACTTAGTTAAACACAGTGTGTGTCCAGTAGGCAGTCTGGGCTGGCAAAACTCAGACCCCAATGTTAATTCCTGTGACCTCGCTTGTCACTCAACTGACCATTTTCACATTAATCTGAGTCAACCCTGAGCATTTGCAGGAGAAAATTCACTGTACATTCTTTTGTTTTAAAAGACCATTAAAAACCCTGTCTACCATGTGGGCAAATAAATCAGTGTTTCAGTCACTGTAAGTTCTTTATAATTTCAAATGGTATTTGTTAATTGTCTCTTCAGTCAGTGTTTCTCTGTAGTATTTTCACATTAAGCAAAAGCTCATTTACTGATGGTGGCTACTCATTTTCATTTGTTCAAAAAAAAAATAGGAGAAGATGAGTTTTCCAGTCATTGCATTAATCTCACTTTTCCCTGTGATCTTGTCTCACTTCTGCTTTAGATTATATCCCTGTCATGATTTCTCTGCAGAGAGTTGTTGAGTGTGAAGGAAGAGTTTGGCTGTGCCTTCTGCAAGTGCTGGCTCAGGTTTAGCTCTATGTATTCAGGTTCACATCACTTCCAGCTGTTGGTGCTCATGGGTTAACTGATTTCTAAGATTAGGAGAATGACAAACAAAATTGTCGGTAACTGTTGACTTGTTTGTATATTTCTTTGATTTCTCACAATTATTATTGACCCTCTTTTGTTAAATTCCTTATGCCTGAAATAACACAGTATGAGATGCATTAGTTCAGTGGATATTTTTCATTAAGGCAAAGAATAATTTTCACTGAATTAATCTTTGAGTGAGTTTTATTATGTTCCAAAGACAGACATTTTCTTCGGATGATCACTGTAATATTTAAATAAAATTATTCAACACCTGGTTTTAATCTCTTGTTCTATGGAATATAAACAGTCGTGCTGAATAATGCTTCCCATCTTCTGTGAGATCTTTACAATGATTTGGCTTGTGTATCACATGTATTTTCCAAGAGAAGTCTGGGACTAGTTGGCACAGTGAACTAAAGCTTTTCAGTTGGAGGCCCTTTGAGAGCCAGGAATGAGAATTTGGCATTGATCGAAATGCTAATCATTTTATGCTACAAAGAGTCACAGAAATAGGGTATGAGACTGAGAAATCTACTTGGCAAATAATTTTATTAAAGAAGTCTTCAAATTCATATGTAGGTAATATCGACAAATTGACCTTTAGAATGAAAATCTAACTTGCTGGTGTCCAAGAAAGACCTACTGTTCTCACTTTTCTTCTTGTAAGTTTGTAGATTCTAAGCATGAGAAAAATAACTTCTAATGGACTTCTGTGATAAAATCTTTCATCTTCAAGAATTTAGTTTAACCATTTCCGATGGATTAAGAAGACAATAAAGGATTTTGTGGTTTGGTTTGGGAGCTGTTTTTTCATCCCTGTGCCTCATTAGTTTATTTTGGCCTCTCTGGTCCCTTTTGGGGCGTGCTGCCCAAGGTACAGTAGATTTCACCATGTTCTTGTGTAGCCTTAAAAATCTGGGAGATGGGGAGGAGTGATGCAGGGAACAGCTATGCCAGATAGAGCTAATTAGAAAAGTAACAGCCACTTCTTCAAATCTGGAAGGTTTCAAACAGTTATCTCTGGTTTAATGGTTTCTCTTAGTTGAAACACTAATTCAGGATTTATGTCTGAATCCCTAGCCACACACTGGAACAAGAGTATTGAATGGGACGCTGGACATGTCTGATAGATGTGCTTTTCAAGTAAGAGCTAATCTTTGCTGAAGGACCACATTTATAAATCCTTCATGAGAAACTTCTTAAAGAAGGTGGTTTTACAAAGTAGTAGTAGGCAACTTGGTTGACTGGCCTGTTTGTGGGGGCTAAAAACCTTTAGCTTCCAAGTCTATAATTGCGTTCAGAGTTCTTATTGTATGTTTGTCTTCTGCAGAGGTTCTGTTTTCCGTGTGGTTCGTCTGTGTTAAAATACCCAGGTTCCAGAAACCCTCATCTCAGACTGTTTACTATTCCTTAAATTTTAATATTACTTTGTTTTTTAAATGATGATAGGTCACAGAGTTAAGATGAGCATTCTGATTCACATAATGTGGGCAAGCTGCTGCCCCTCAAATGGTGTTTTTCCAACTGTGGTCTGCAAAACCCTCTTTATACATGAATGAATTTTAAGGGCTTCACAGAAAAGTAAGAAAAAAAGAAAGCAAACCTATTATCAGATTACTTGGATTCATAAGGGCGCCTTAGGCATTTGTGAATCAAAAAGCCTGAAAACCACAACTCCATAAAGTTTTAGCTAAATAAGTTAGTTGGTTTAAGGCCAGAAATTTTTGATTCAGAAGTTGATATGGGAGCAAATAAGAGCTCAAAAAGTTTGAAAGATATCCTAGGCACCTATTGCAGTTTCTCCAGTCAAAGCCTGGTGGTAGGATTAGGATTTAATTTAAAGATATGGTTGTATTTCTAATTAAATTTTGTTACAGGTCTAGGACAAATCCTAAACATTTCCTGTTGGGGAACAGCACCTGTACATAGGCTGGTATATTTTCCTTTTTTTGCATGCAGAGCTAATAGTTTCAATAGAAAAGGAAGTATACAGAAAAGAGTGGGACAAATTAGCAGGTGAGGGGTGTAAAGGGAAGGCCAAACCAGGGTAAGTTAAAGTGGGTATTTGAAATATTTCATTTGACCATGTTAAAGACTTCCCACTTTTTTAGTTGGTGTTAGAATGGTGATGATAGCATACCTTACCAGATCTGTATTGAGAATGGTGGTCTGTTTTATTTGGAACTATCACAGATGGCAGGAGGTTTTTAAAGAATTGTTTGCAAGATGCTTGATGCCTTTATTAAATGAGCTTGCCAGCACAGGAACCCCCTAGTTCCCCATGATATTACAGATTTCTTGGTGAAGTTGATACCCTGAAAATACCAAGACAGCATAGAGGAAAGTTTGGGGGACAAAACAGAATTAACTGTTGGGTTTTGTTTTGGTTTTCCTTTTAACTTCTTTAATGTTTTTGGTCTGTGTCTCCTTGGAGAAATAAATTTAAAAATATATAGATCAGGTGAGTAAGAAAATTCTCTTCTTTCCATTATGAGTTAAAGCTGTGAGCACAGCTGTTGTGTACTTGCTGTTTTGGTGAACATTAAGCAACCTCATAGGGAAACTGTTTAAAATTCAAAGCTTTATTCATCAATGACAAAAATGGAGTAGACCTTTGTTATGATTTATTCTGTCTGCTTCCATTATATTGGCTATCCAGTTCACCATTGTATTTTGCCTAAGTACAAAAGAATACAGTCTTATTCAGCAGTATATCTGGACAAAACGCAGTGCTACACTGCTCAAGATGATGATGATAATAATAGTAATGGTAATGATGATGATGTATAATTACATTGCTGCTTTTCCGTATCACTCTTCTAGAAAGTGTTGCTTTTACCAGTAAATCCCAAAACACTTTTCCAGAAAAGACAAGAGGAATATTGAGATAAAGAATTGGTAGCCCTGTCAGTCACTTAGCAGGTCAAAAACAAAGTCAGGAAAATCCCCTGGGTCTCTCCCAGCACTAGGCAGTTTTACTGCCTTGAATAACTTGTTGTCTGGCATTAACTCATCTCCTGCTTCTTTTAGTTGCTTTTTTCTGTATTTGCAGTCTGGCTTGCTGGAGGCTATCCACACAGCTGAGTGCCGCCAGTGCCAGCTCTTTGGCCAGCCACTGGCGCTGTCTCGGAGCTGAGTCAGCTCTGACTTGTAGGCCTCTCAGCTTGCAGATCTGTGTGAAGCTGGGCAGAGGACAACCTGACTGCACCTGATGTGGGCTCAAGGAGCATGGCACAGGGGAGAGCTCTCTAAGCCTTGTCATGCTCATTTTTGCTACTGTGATCAGATCTTTCAGAAGCCCCTCTTGGAAAAAAAAAATCAGGCTTCTCCAGGAACCTGATTGACACATACGGAAAGGCCCCAGAGTTTTTCATACTTTTTGAGAAGCAGTATTGAGCATACATCACAGCCTTCATGTTTCCCTCTAAATTGATTGGAAGATAAATCAAACGGAATGTTACTGTCTCTGGTAATGTCTCGTGTCTCCCTTGTGCCTTGCTTAGCCATAGTCTTTTGACAAATTAATAGGGCTGTCTGTTTCTGATGGCTGTCGTTTGGTGGTATTCATGGTATTGACAGACAAGATCTTTTTACAGGTACAATGTTCAAGTTTTTCAGAAGCTGGATAGGACCAAGCTGTCTACATAACTTTCCGATTATACTTTTCTGAAAGAAGCATTGATGTACAAGATTTAGTTGTGTGAGAGGAAACATGGCAGGGGGGGCACAAGTTCTTGTCACCTCAGAAGTCTTCAAAACTCAGTGCACTAATTGCCACGTCTAGAAAACATAGAACAAACAAAATTACTAAAACAAGCCTTGAGATTATTAATGGATGCATAATTAAGAGCAAGAGTTGTCAGTTGTCTGCAGGAGGTGTTTGTTATAGACTGGGGACAAGACAGACGTGCATTTGCACTGGCTTTGTTGGAATTTTTGCCCTGAGAGCACTGTAGTTAATTCAGTCTACTTGTCTTCTGGTGAGATTTTCCACAAGAGGACTGGATGAAGTTGTTTTGGAAATGATTTTGCTAATTATTTTTTTAACATGTGAAATAAATGAGCCAAATTATTCAGGGACATTTGTATTTACATGGGGTAGAGACTTTCTTCTTGAGCAGTTCCACCAGTTTCCATAGCAGAACATCAGGAGCGCAGTTCCCTTCACTTGGAGGAAAGGTAGCAGAATCTGTGCCTATCTGATATTTTGACTGACACTGCCACCTAATTTACATGAAGCCTGCTTTTATAAAAGACAAGTCTTTCCCCTTTGCCAAGGTGGGGTGATGAATTTAAGAACAGCTATTTCAGGACACGTCAGAAATTCATCCAGCCCAGCAACCTGTCATGAGCAGTGACCAATATCAGATGTGAATAAGCGGTGTAAGAACAGTATAAACTTTTAATGTTTTTTCTTCTGAATACTCCAGCAGTTTGTGATTTAAGGATTTCCAGAGATGGTGTCTTTTGTCTTTTAATATTTTCTGTGTTGGTCAATATTAACTAAATCAGCAGAAACTAGTGGCTGAGATGGAAAAAAGCCCATTGTAATTTTTAAAAGGTATTTAATATTTGTTCTTTAAGGGTAAGACCATTGAGCAATCAGCTACTGAAGCTGTTATCCCTACATAAATTTATACCAGAGCTTTGTATATCAAACCCAATCTTGTTTGGCGTGGAATAAATGTGGAACACTTGTTATTAACATTATACTATGCAGAAAGTAAATATATTCCTTGAGACAAAAGAACTTCCCCACATCTGCTAAAAACCTGTTTTGCAACAAGCAAGAAAAAACGTTGCACTACCCCGAATCCTTGCGGGGAAGCTATTAGGTCTTTTTGCATAGAGACAAGACAATCCCAAGAGGGGAAATATCAGAGTTATTGTTTCCTTATTACCAGTTGCTAACATGAACAAACTTGAATATTGATTCACTGTCTCTTCAGCTATTACTCAAAGCCATCAGATGTCAGTAATAAGGAATGCATACTCTCAAGAATGGGTGGTTCCAACATTAAAAGTGCGTGCAAAGGGGAACAGAGGTGCAAGAGAGTATCACCATCGCATTTCTCAGCACTATCACCTTGCAGCATGACAGTAACAGGCTGAAAAAGAAAATTAGTAGATTTTCTCCCTCCTGCATTTCCTCAAATCCCAGTTGGCCAAGCCATTTTCCCAGGATCTAGCTCTTACCCTGTAGGAATAATGAATGTTTGTCTTTTCAATCTGGCATTTTACCCTGTCACTTTCATAGATCATGTGTACAATGACTAGAAGTTGCCAAATAGTGTCGAGCTGGTTTAAACTTGATGTTCCCCACTCTCCTAATCTACTCCTTTAGAAATGAAACAAGTGTCCATAATTTAACTAACACTATGGTCAAAGTATTTTTCAGCTCCTCCAGCTTCTCTCTCCAGCAGGACTGCTAGATTGCGGGCAGTGTTCCTCATATGGGAAAACCACGGTCAAAATTAAACCTGCTCTGTTCTTCACTCAGCCATCTTAATTATGGGTCAAAGTGCTGCTGAGTGTGGAGCTGGACAAACAGATCAGCATGTACCTACCAACTTCAGGAAACACGTAGGCAGCTCCTAGACAAGGAAGCAGCAAAGCAGCAGAATTGGTAATAGTGTGTGGGGTTTTTTTCCTGACAGCTGAAGTTTTATGAAATTTTGAATACTCTAGAGTGCAAAAGATTTGTAAGAATGGATGTGGAAGAGAGAAGCTTGGTCATTGACTGTGGACAGGCTGAGAACATTTGGGCTGTTCAGCCAGGAGAAGAGAAGGCTCCAGGGAAACCTTATTGCCCCTTCCAGTACCTGAAGGGGGCTACAGGGAAGCTGGGGAGAGACTATCAGGGAGTGGAGTCATGAGGGGTCACAGTTTTAAACTGGAAGAGGGTAGATTTAGATTAGATATTAGGAAGAAATTCTTTATTGTGAAGGTGGTGAGACACTGGCACAGGTTGCCCAGAGAAGTTGTGGATGCCCCATCATCCACAGAGTGGATGGGGCTCTAAGTAACCTGATTGAGTGGAGGTGCCCCTGCCCATGGCAGTGGGGTTAGAACTTGATGATCTATAAAAGATCCCTTGCAACCCAAACCAGTCTGTGATTTTACGAAAGTACACTAGCACAGTGTGACCACTCCCATAGGATGTGGACTTTAATCCATGCATTCATTAGTTTGTAATTACATAAGGCTGTTTAAGCCTGTCTTCTATTTTGGGGGTGTTTGCCTAAACCTATTGTACAAATAAGACCAGCAATAGCTTGTTGTGTGCAGCATGGCTGAGACTGCAGCATGGTTGCGGCATCCAGCACCAGCAGCCACCAGAACAAAGCACATTCCAGAGAGGCAGTCTGTCTGCAAGCAACTCCTGACCCATCTTCTGTCCCACATGCTGCCAGGAGGGCTGG
Source organism: Pedionomus torquatus (assembly GCA_013398155.1). Classification (NCBI taxonomy): domain Eukaryota; kingdom Metazoa; phylum Chordata; class Aves; order Charadriiformes; family Pedionomidae; genus Pedionomus; species Pedionomus torquatus. Next base: position 283,772 of record VZRU01010609.1, read on the forward strand.
CTCTCCAGGAATAAGTTCCAATATTCAGGGCTATTCAAAGAGCCTGAGTTTCTTTCTAAATGTGAAATGCAGCCAGCTTTTGACAGAGTTCATTCCCTGTTAGTTGTGATTAATGGTAGACTGGGACTCTCCAAGTTCACTCCCTTGAACGTTAATACAGTGGGATGTGCATGGAGATGTGGCACAGACATCCACATGGAGGCCAGCAAGTTTATTAGCCCCAAGACATCCCTGGCTTTTCCTGGCCTGTGCTGGTTCCTATGAGGTGAGTTAATGCAGGCATTGAGGAAAAGGGCTGCTACTGAACCCACACAACATCCTCAGAGAGAGGACCAAGTGGAGAGAACCCACATGTCTCAGCCTATCCCTAGGGTCTCTCAACTCCAGCTCAGCATCACTGCCTTGCAAACATATTTGGGTGCCTTTATGCTGCCTTGTCTGGATGGTTTTGGTGGGTCCCAGTGCCAGAGCCAAGAAGCTCCCTCAAGTGCTGTGAAACAGGTCACAGAACCAACCACAGAACTGTAGGGATTGGAAGGGACTTTGGGAGATCACCTAGACTAGTGCCCCTGCCAAAGCAAGTTCACTAGAACAGATTGTACAGGAAGTGGGTTTTGAAGATCTCCAGGGAAGGAGACTCCACAGCCTCTCAGGGCAGTCTGTTCCAGTGCTCTGTCACCCTCAAAGTAGTTTTTCCTTTTGTTGAGAAGGAATTTCCTGTGTTTCATTGTGTGCCTGTTGCCTCTCATCCCCATCGCTGGGCACCACTGAAGAGTCTGGTCCCATCCTCTTCACACCTGCCCTTTAGATATTTATAAGCATTGATGAGATGCCCTCTCAGTCTTCTCTACTCCAAGCTAGACAGACCCTGGTCTCTCAGCTCTTCCTTGTAAGAGAGGTGCTCCATTCATTTGATCATTTTCATAGCCCTCCACTGGACTCTTTCCAGTAGTTCTTTGTCCATCATGAACTGGAGAGGCCAGAACTAGACTCAGTACTCCAGCTGTGGCCTCACCAGGGCAGAGGGAGAGGATGACCTCCCTCAACCTGCTGGCCACTCTCTTTTTAATGCACCCCAGGATACCATTGGCCTTCTTGGCCAGAAAGGGAAGTCAGGAGGCAGCAATGTGGTGCCAGCTAGCAAGGTCAGGACTAGCTGTGGGACCTCCTCTGTATGCTACTGTCTTGCACTTTCTCTGTTGAAAACAGAAAAAGAGCCTGCCTGCTGTTGATGGATGGTGATGATCCCAAGTTGGCCTTTGAAGAGATGGAGACCTGTTGGTGCAGCTCCTTGCCTGGGCCAGCACACACTGTCACATCTGTGCTAGCTGGGTTTGTGACCACATTTAAGCAGGGAGGCCTGGCTGTGTTGGTATTGGGGTGGTGGAACAGCACAGGGTGCCCAGAGTCGTCCCATCACTGGTGAACCCTTTTCAGACCCTGATGGCCTGATGTAGAGTGGAAACCCACTGCCTCCATCTCATGTGGGCTTTGCACTGCATCTGATTTGTTTCAGTTTCGCCCATATTTCTGTGCTTCATAAGTGAAATTGGTTTCTCGCAGGAGGTATGTGCTGCGATTAGGATGGTGCCCATCTCCACTTTCTTTTCAAGGTTCATAGTTACCTTGGCAGAATTACCCCTCTATCATGAGTCTGTTTAGGAGAAACTATAACAATGTATCTGCTCATTATACACACCACCTTAATCCCCCAAAATCTGTTCAGACTCAAGTTTACTGCAAAGTGAGGATCAGTTTACTTTAAAGCAATCCAAACAAAGCATGATTGAATACTGCTTAGGTAACTGTTACTACATCAGCCAGTCCTCGGCTGGCAGGGAATCTTTAAAAACATGGAAAAAGCTGGCTAAAAAGGAAAGCTACCTCACAGAGCAAAAATCTCCATATTGGTTTAAAAAAAAGAAAAGCAAACCCCAAGCCCCTTTCCTCCCACCAGACTGCATGCATATCAAACAGAACAATTTCGTATCTTTTGTCAAAACTCCTGAATGTTTTCTCTTTGTTTTATTGCTGCATGAGCAGCTTATGAAACACCAGCGTAAAAAGACTTAAAACAAGAGTCTGAAGACACAAAACCCAACAAACACAAGCCCATGTCAACGGCTCTGTCACTGTACTTCAGTGTTCTGTTGTTCAATGTGTAGGTGCAGAACTGATGACAATAGTTTATCACTTATTAATGAAATTGTTTTATTTTAGGCATAAGTATAGGAGTTCTGTAGCTGAAATTCCACGCAAAGAACAGTATTTTATTGCTGAGTTCAAAATCCATAAAAAATACTCCGTGAAACATTTATGATTGCATTGTAGTCTGTGACAAATTACAGTGGAATACTGTTTGGACAATCCTTGGTATTAACCAGATGCAATGGGATTCAGGCTTTGCCATTGTACAAGAAAATGACTCACATATTCCTCTTTCATCCTAAGGGACCAATGAAAAACTAATTGCAGGTGCTCTCTCTGCTATCCTTCCATGCTGTTTGGCCCATTTGTACTCAAGCTGCATATAAGGAGAAGAGATGCTTATGTCTGAGAGATTAAATATGTTCAGACTGCAATCATTAGGTCATCCCAGCTGTGGCGCTGTGCTAAATTTGCGGTGTATCCCAGCCCAGAGGTGTGATTACAGAGTGAACACGAGTCCTTGCTCTATCCTGTTTTTAAGCCAGTTTTGCTCTGCTGGCTTTGCAGTCTTTACCACACAGCACCGGAGACTCCTTCAGCAAATTGCTCCCACTTTAATCTAGATTCTATTTCAAAGATAAATGCACTCTCATTTCATGGACCTTAAATCTAATGGAAGTTTACCCCACTGAAATAATGTTTACATTACGGTATTTTGGGAACTATAAATGCTGATGAGACTCAAAGACAAATATAACTGCAGTCAATACAGACCCAGAGAAATTGTTTTCAGACTCATGCCAACAAATTGTGATTAATGTCTTTGTTGTGGTGCAAGCTCATTTTTGAACATGTTCCCCATTAGCTCTGTGAGCATCCAGTGTAGTGACTGGCACCTTTGCAGTGCAAATCCATTCTTGCTTCTGGAACTCTGGCTGCAAAACGCAGTTCCAATTGCACTGCAAAGCTCCACAAAGATCTCTTTGCTCTGTCTTTACCTCCAAACTAGAAAACATTTATTCTTTAAATGCTCTGAGGAGGCATTTGGGACCAGCAAAGACTAGTGTCATTTGTCCTCCTGCTGTCTTTTATAGTAGTATGACTATCAGCAGACTACATTAAGGTAACAGAGTGTTAACGCTTACAATTGAAAAGATGCCTCTGGGTAAAACTGATTAATTCCTCAAATTCTATCTTGATTCAAGTACAGTCAGAAAGTCTTGGAAAGCTGCATATCTCCGATGTGTTTTGTTGCTGAGAATACTGGGGTTCCTGGAAAGGCCAGGGAAGATCTGGTTTGTTCACACAATTTTCATGGAAGCGGCAATTCATCTAAATTGAAAATGTACAGCAGACAGCAGAGATTCAGAAATATCTCTTTATTATCTGCATCTTGAAATCATCAAAGCATTTTCTTTTGTAATATTGCCACTGCTGTTTTTTAAAGTAAAACTTCGAGTCAGAATAGAAATAAGAGATGGGTGTAAAAATCTAGAGCTCATGATGAGGAGTCAGAATTTTTTAGGTGATCAGATGCAGTTTCCTGCTCTTTAACTTCTGGGTCAGGCTATCTTTCAGCTATTGATCCCATGGTCCTCAAAGACCAAAAATTTATTCTGCACGTGATGTAATCCTAAATTCTTTTCACCACATGGACTTCCTAAATCTACAGTGTGCCAGGTTTGCCACAGTGGAGGTTTTTGACTCATTTTAGCTTGCTTTTTTGTCCAAATTGCTTGAAAGTATGAACAAGAGTGTTTCAGTCTCTCCTTGCTCTGCTCTCTGACTTTTCTCTGGCTGACATCCATTACAGAGGGGTAAAGAGGCACAAATACAGTCTGGCCTTATGGGAAGCAGAGGTGAGGTTTCAGAATAAAGTGAGACAGTAGCAAAGAGAAATAGAGCATTGGGAGGAGACTCCTTTCCTGCTCTTGCATATTTTCCTCTTGATTTAATAATTCCAAGAAATCTATAGATAAAATTCTGAGCATGAGGATCTTATGTGACCATGTATAAAGCTTCAGAGCTTCTGCTCAGCATAAACAAATTGAAGAATGTGTACTTTTCCAGAATATATTAGTACATATTTTTTCAAGCACTTCCTATCCTCCTTGGTCAGACTGAGGAGAGTCAGATTCATCGCCATAAAAATATATAAGCCTAGAACCTGGCAGGTCCAACACGCAGAGAGTATAGTGGCTGATGACTTGGACTTTTCTGCACACAATACAGCTCCAATAAGAAGAGTACAGGGAATGCTCTCTCTCTTTTATCTCTCTTTAATCCCCTTTTACCTTTGTAGTTGGGGTTTTCTTCCTAATAGGCGGGAGCTGTTGGTTTGTATCTCTTCAGACTAATGGCTAAAATTAAAAAGCAGCCAAAGGGACAGGCCCCCAAAAAAGAGGAATTGGTATGAGTGCCGCTGGCACCTGCCAGCACTGCAACACCATGGGAAGCAGCAGTCTCCCTCTGTCAGAGGAGGTTGTCCTTCTGTCCCCAATGTGCTCTCGGGATGGAAGCTTTCCCGCGATGCTCCATAACCCCAGCGACAGGACTGGGATTAGCTCAGTTGCCTCCTCAGAACCATATAGCATGTGTCTTCCTCCCTGCAGCTGCTTCTGGATTGCTCACCACCACCAGCTTTTTGACAAGTAGAAACACTAATTTCACTGCCAGTGCAAACCTAGTTACTAATATCATTATTATTATTGATCATGGTTATTTTAATTGATAACAATTTTATCCTTCTTTCTAGTCTAAGGTATTTAGAAGCTCCTTGCATGCCTAAGACCTGCAGAACGTGATAGTTTGTATCCTTCTAATTCATAGAATCATAGAATGATTAGAGTTGGAAGGGACCTTAAAGATCATCTAGTCCAACCCCCATGCCATGGGCAGGGATACTTCCCACTAGACCAGGTTGCTCAAAGCCCCATCCAATCCAGCCTTGAACATTTGCAGGGATGGGGCATCCAGAGTTTCTCTGGGCAACCTGGGCCAGTGCCTCACTACCCTCACAGAAAAGAATTTCTTCCTAATATTTAATCTAAATCTATCCCTTTTCAGTATTAAAGCTAATTATACAGACTCCTAGGCAATTACTGGCCCTATTCAGAAAGTGGCAGACATAGTGATTATTAATGAGAATGATGCTTTTTTTTTTCACCATAAAACTATGTCTATTACCTCCAGGTCTTAACAGCATAAACTCCAGGATGGATTTTTATCTCTTTCAGTTTGCTCTAGCATTGTCTTATTGTCTTGCAGACAGTGTTTAACAATAACCTTTAATTTGGGGAGAAGCTACTGCAGACTATAATTAAGGCAGACATTTGGTTTTATAAAAAAAAAAAAAAAAAAAAAAAAAAAAAAAAAAAGAAAAAACAAAAAAAAAAAAAAAAAAAAAAAAAAAAAAAAGAGGAAATCAAGTAACAGCAGTATCTTTTTAAAGAACAGGAGACCTCCTCCTTGTTAAATTGTTTTGGGAGGATATTTTTAATTAGAACACCTCCCAGGGAAATAATATGTTCTAGTTGGTGCCTTAAGCTAACAAAAGACAAGCATGGAGCTTTTTTCTTCAAGAAAATAACCTTCCTTCTTCCTTTTAAATATATACAAGATATTCGGAATATACTCTTATTGAAGGTGACTTCTTAACAAGTGTTTTGATTACAGCTAGGCTCCAATTTCATTTTGAAGGGAAAAAGTCTTTTGATTATTTCTTAAATAATTGCTTGTGATAATACAAACTCCTTTGTAACGTTTAGTTAAAAACAGTTTATATATAAATATAATTTATATACTTTTACATTTAATGTAAGAGTAACCTGATCTTGTATTTTGAACAGTGAGTTACTTCATGCTCTACTGTAGGTTCAAAAGGTTCTCATTTCAATAGATAGAGCTTAAAAAACAATTTTAATAGTAGGCCTAATTTTAATTGAAGGTCTAATTAGTTGCTTTGTAATACTTAACCAATATCTTTACCACTTCAAGAATTGCTAAGAAAGAGGCAATAGCTCTGACAGGAACTCATAAAATATGAAATTAAATGGACTATTAAAAAAAAAAAAAAAAGGAAAAGAAAAATATATTCTCTGATTTAAAAGAAAAAGGTTGTAAAATGAACTAAATTAGAAAATAGTTTCAGCTTTAGAGTGGTTCTCAGAATAGCAGTAACTGCATTAATGGATTTCAACACAAACCACAGAGAAAGTCAGTATTGGGATTCTTGTTTTACAGAGAGGAAAATCGAGGTGTGGAGGAGAGGATGAGATACCCACGGTTGCCCCAGTGACCACCAGGAGCAGACGCTATCCCTTCCACATCTCCGTTCTGGCTGCCTCCTGTCATCCATGCTGGTACGAAGATGTAAAGCCCAGGAATGATGAAGCTGTGGATGCAGTTCTGGACAAAAGCAGTGGTGGTGCTCTGAAGCCATCCCCTCCAGATACTCAGGTAAGAACAAATGACCAAGTTCTCATTGAGTCAATATGAAGGAAAAGATATCAGTATGATTTTCACCTCTTCTGCATGCATGGACTTGTTCCATCAGTGGGGATTATCATGGATTCTGGCACATAGCAGGAGATTTCATAGTTATCTCATTAAATGGATTACATCTAGTGTTACTAGGAAGGTTTCTGTGTGTAGGAAAAGGAAAAATGTGAGATTTATTGTGTGGAAACCAATATACAAGCAAAATTTTCAGGTTTATTTTACCTATGCTGCTCAACAACATTACAATCTCTATTATTGCTACTGTGCATATAGTATTACTTGGATAGAAAAAAAGTTAATATCACATGCTTTCTCCAAAACATGCTTATCCTTGTAATGGAGATATGTGCTTCTGCAAAAACATGGGTTTTTGGAAAACATTTTTATTTGTATTCTAAAAGGTTATCTACATTTTTATGAGAACCAGATGAAAAAAAAAACATTGATAATTATGCTTCAAGAGGGATTTCTGATCTACTAGGAAACAAGTTCAAAGCCTTAAGGCTTCAGCTATCTTCAGGATTATACAAGTTGAATATCTCTGAAGAGACCTCCAGTCAGTAGCTTAATGCTTACAGTGTGCAGTGCTAGGGATTATGAACTCCCAGTTGTATTGCACTAAATTGATTGTGACATGGTTTAGCAGAGAAGAAAAGCTTTGACATTGCACTGGCTACTTTTGACATAGGCATAATAGTTTGTGCCAGCCAGCTGAGAGCATTGTGTAGGAAAAAAAGAAAATGAGATGCTTTGGATGTGAAAGGGAAGTGTTGAGGAAAATTAGGCAGAGCAATTATGATATATGTATTTATAATTAAATTTCATTGATTTAAAATGTCATTCAAAGAGAGGAGAATTCCCAAGGCCAGCAATTAGTTTACACAACTTATAATATCTGTAAAGTACTGCTACCTTTCTTCAAGCCACTGCAAAAAAAAAAAAGTCTTTGAGCTTAACGTGGGAAGATTTATAGCACTGGAAGAGTTTGCAAGAATGACAATGTTTATATCCAAACTTCACTTTCAGCAATGTTTGCTATTCATTTAATCTCTTTGCTTTAATCTCTGCAAATGAAATCGAATTAAACCTCTGATTTTTTTTAGTATCCAAGCTAATTCTAGATCAAAAAAAAAATAAAAATAAAAATAGGATGAATATGCCTGAAGGATCATAGAAATTTCTCTGTTTGGCATTTGTGTTAGTGCAGGGTGTGCTTTGTATTATATATGCAAAAGTGCTACTGGTTTATCATTATATACAATCTTCTTCTATAATTTTTTCCTAGTGTTTTTGTTTATATTTAATTTCTCCTTGGCAAGTGTGGAACACAAGTTTCGAATAGCAATATTCAGTCAATCTGTTAAAGAAAAGCTCAATAAGTTTTCCCAATAAGCAAAATCTCTGAAAAGAAAAGGAACAACAAATAAGGTACCCCCACAGAAATAATTCTTCTAGAAGATTCTGCTATTGAAATTATGTAATTATCTAATCACTTCCAACCTGGTATAAAGCATACAATTAGCTAAAATCTTCCCTTCTCTTAAAAGGGAGCAAATGCTGCATGGATTCAATTAGAAAATTATTTAATAAAAATATTGCTAGAGTTCAGTGTGAGGAGAAACCTTTTCAGTATCACAGCATATAATACAATCACATCCATTGTATCTTTTAACTTGCTAAAAGAAGAACTTGGGCACTACAGAAAGGCAAATCATGGATCAGGAAAACTGTTGTATAAATAATGGAAGACAATCCCAACCAGCATACATTCAAAATAATACAGTTAGGAATGACTCTTGTTCACCTCTGAACCTGAGTTTTTTCATTAGCATAGCCAAGAAAAGCTATCTGAGCAAGTTCCATGACCTTTTAGCAATAGTCATTAGACAGTATCATTTATATCATTAAGAACTGAATTAGAACAGCAGCATACTGAAATGTGGAAGGGGTACAATAAATTTAAAAAGCTAATAGTGTATTTGGTATGTGATGATTTGTTACATTTATATAATGAATCACTATCTACTTCAGACATATAGTAACTGTGACTCTGGAAAGTACCAGTTTATAACTTAGTTGTAGTGAGATTGAAATTAATAGAAAAACTATTAAGAGAAATATGTGGAATCTCCCAGAAAATAACGCCACCCTATGCAATAAAGAGTATTGAGCCTTAGCTTCTAATTTCTTCCTTGGCTTCCTCATATCTGAAATGAATTCACTTTTGCAACATGAATTAATGAAGTTAAAACAACAAACAAAAGTATACTACAAGAGAAAATATTATTTTAAAGTTATTTATAGATGTGTGATACATAAAAAGATGGAAAATCTAGAATTATTATAATTCATTATACTTTGCAAAACATACGCAGCTGTAGTAAAGTTATATTTGTGTATGGAGGTGCAACTAGTTACAGTGCTAGCTACGCAGTTCACTTTCATAACTGAGCAATCACAGCACTGGAGTTTTGTGCACAGCAAATCCGCATCTGTAATCTGGAGTTAATGATGCAGCCTGTAAGAGTACAGATATAGAGACTTACACATAGTTATATGCATATATCTATATTTTTACATCTATGCAATGTGCAGACATAAGAAAAGGAGTTGAGTTTATTCCCTGAGGAAGCCTGCACCAGCGTGGGCAGGGTGGAAGACCTGGGGCAGCAGTACTTTCCTACAGACCCGAGCATGCACCAGCCTGGCAGTGATGAGTGACATGTGTTTATGGGATAACTGTGGGATTTCTGCTGGCATTATGTTCATTTGCTAGGAGAAGACTGCCTCCAGCTTTTAGGATGGGACTGAATTAACCCTAAACTACTAAGAACTTGCTTCTAAATTGGTAAACACAGTTTACTGGGTTAGGTCAGGGGATTTCTGTATATATCATGCCACACTGGTACAACTCTATTTGTTGTGCTGTGAGTTTAAAATAGATATTGTCTTGTAATTTCTGATTGTTCTTTACTAGTAACTAGAATTTTTGCTTACTGTAATGCACAGCAAGGACATTTTAAGAAAGGTAAAGGAATATGAAATAGAATGCAATTTTATGGCAGCTGTTAAAATAGTTGGTTCCATATACCTTTATGCCTTGCAAAGCATTAGTAACTGGATCCTGGCTACAGCATGTAATTACATTACTTGAAGCATTGTTGGGCATTAGTAGGATTCCTTCCATCTGTCTAATATTTCCCATCCAAGAATACTATCCCATTTTATTACAGCCATTTAAAAATTCCTGGTCCTTTTCCAGACTCACTCTGGGTGTGTTAATACAGAATTTTTCTTACTAATGTCTCAAATTTATGCTTCTGCTGGTGTGAAATACTTTGGGTTCATTAAATATGACAAACTTTTTTTTTCTTTTTTTTTTTTTTTTTTTCTCAGAATCAGTAGTAAAATACAAAAGGCTTTTCAGAGACTAAGGACTTCACAAAATAAAAAATTAACTAATCCATGTTCTCCCACATTATTATCTATTAAATTAGCTCTCTCTGTAGGCAGGTAACTTAAAATCAAGTCTGAAAAGGTGTCAGTTGTATCAATTAATAGAAGAAAGCAAAAGCCTTGCCCCAAATCCCTCTCCCTCCCTCGTTCTTTGTTCCTCCTGCAGCAGGTGGAGGAACAACGTGCACCTGGGTTACAAAGCAAAGATCCAACCTATGCTCTTGGAGTCTGAGACATAATGATACTTTCTAGGAGAAATGCAGCATTTCTGCTCAGGTCCTGGCACCAGCTGCATTGCGCAATCTTGGTAGAGTGATAATATTCCTCTAGGTCGTACTTCTCAAAATCCTTACTATACTCTCTTACGCCACCAGCAACCATGCATACATTTGCATACATAAATTTAGTTATCCAATGTAAAGGAGAAACTCCAAAGTTTATTAGTGTCTTTGTTGCTCTGTAGGAGATACAACTCCTTACAAAAACTCCACATAAACTCTTTATCTTTTTCTCTTTGGAACAAACCATTTTCAGATTTATTTTTGACATCCTGTTACAAATTAATTTCAGGCTCAAATTCCATTTTTCACAATACACCCCCTTATTTTTAAAGTTATAGCTCAACTGAGTAAAAGAAACAAACTACATTCTCTTGGCATATCCACAAAATTAAGAAGACGACAGAAATCAAGTTCTCAAATTACAATAGGCTGACAAAACCTCCAGAAACTACAAGACAGGATCTGCTTGTTGTCTGCAGTTAGTTTACTTATAATGGGATAAAATTTACATTAACATAGTGAAGTGGCATCTTTCTGTCCTGAATCAGGGAAGGTTGGAACAAGAATTATCTGATGCTATCTTTATGCCTAAATTAGCTGGAAAAATCCCTTGTTCTCTCAACTGGCAAAAGAGGCTATTGCATGCATATTTTGGGTCGGGGAGATGAAAGTGCTAGATTTTCTGCAGGTCAACATTTTACAGAGATACCCATCTTTAAACGTAGAAGTATCATTGTATTGCTCCCTTGAAATCAGAGCAGGAATACCCTTTCCTGACTTTCTACTCAGTACTTTTCCTATTGTTTCAGCTGTCTCTAGTGTCTTGCTTTGAATCGTTGATTATAAATTACCTAAGGTCTCAAATTACCATTCATGTATTTTCATCAGGAAGCTTCTGTCAGATTCCAGGATGGAGTATTTTAGGAAGAAGAGCTTAAAATAGATATGTATGATTTTGTGAAATAAAAGCACTGCAGCCTATAAAGCCATCTGAATATAAAAATGGTTTGTCTTTTGCCCACTCTAATTAGACAATCAAAAATAGAAATATTCAGGCAGGGCATATCCAATTAAGTTTGCCATTCACCAAGCTTGAGGCTTTCTTACAGAGACTTCTATCATAATAAAAAGGAGATGGAAAAAGAAAGTAGTCATTAGCAACACTCAGAGAATTTGGTTTTCTTGATGTGAACCACTACTATGGTAGATCTGAGAGGCAACAGTGCTTAGTGGCTTTTTCTTAGACAGTTCTTGTAGTGAAAAGTGTAATGATGGTCTTCTGGTAGCATCAAAGTGTGTTGAGGCTACTACTGACATGGCTTTGCAGATCTGAGAAAATCCGTATCCTTATGTTCACTAAGCTGTGTTTGATTATTGAGTTGGAAGGACCAACTTAATTTTGACAGCTTCAATAGAGGAGCTGTCTGGGGTCTTGGAACAGGTCAGAAGCCTTCCAGGATTTTGTGGCCTTACTGGCAGAGAGGACACCGGTTGCCCTGATTTATTGAGAGCAGAAGGATAAGATAGCAGGTTTATTTGTATCATCAAGTTGTGCTTTTCTCTTCTGAAGTTGGGGTATTACACTACTCCTCCTGAGTTATCATATACAGGACACCTGAGAAGCACATTTGAAGACTGAGTGTTTCAAAGGAGAGCACCGTGTCGTGGTCCTGGGCTTGAGTTTTGTGGTCGCATAGACACGAGAAATAAAGGGTTGGCCAAATGCCCTCCAGAGTTTCCTTCCAGCCTAAATTATTATGTAGAGTTTCTGTAAGACCTTGACTTGAAGAAGGATTGCTGGGAGATGAGACTTCATAATCATCTTCTCATTCTTGTAAGATCTCTTTGCCCAGTCCATGTTGTGGAGTTCACCCAGCACCACTTCAAGCAAGCAAGTGTTGCTTTCTGAATGGTACCAGCTCATGCCAGAAAGCTGTCATTCACTAGAGAAACAATGGCTTACTGAGCAGTATAATTATATCATAATCTTCAAAGAAAGAAAATCAGTGCAATCTGTGTGCAAGTGAATGAAACGTCATAGCCTGTAAGATAGGCTGAGAATCATTTTCTAGTGTCAGGAAATTTTGGAAGACAATACATCACTGAGAGATTAATTATCAGACAGACAAAAGAAAAGAAATTCTGAGACCAGTATACACATGTACTGGTAAAAACTTACCTGAAGTAACCTTTAGAAGCTCTAAGACTAAGCAATTCATCAGTACTCCTTTGCTGAAGAAAATTGGTGAATTGGTAATTTATTATGGTAATTTACGTCTACAAAAACAGTTCACCGGTTCATAAAGAACAATATACCATACTAAAAACTGGCTTGCTTTTCAAACTGTGGATTAATAACAACTGAATGCATGCTGGCACATAATGTAGATTCCAGCCATGAAGTCTCTGAATTGTGAGCTGGAAACTACAATAATGTATTTTATACATTGTTTTTGCTGGCATCAAGTTACATGTAGCAGTTATAACAGCACTGCGCAACATTTAGTAATCTTAAAGGCCAGATAACAGTCTGAGAATCTTCTTGCATTATCTGGGGGACTGAAAAGCTGTTCCAAATTGAACAAAGATGCACAGAGCAAATTGTTAAAATGGAAAGTGTATACTGAAATTTCTGAAGTTCTCCCTAATTTGAAACTCTCATTTATAGGGTGATATTATGTTAAAACAAATTGTTCTTAAGACTGAATATTTATTGAAATATTAGGCTGTAGTTTTTCCCTCCAAAGGAACTTTTGCAGATGTTGGATATTTGGTGTCAAGTACAAACTGAAAAGGTGATACATTTAGTCACTGAACTGGACAATTGCTGAACCCAGGCAACTTTATTCCTCTCTTTCAGTGACATTGTCATGCACCTCCTTAGCAAATCACAGATTTCAGAAATTAAATAAATTTGTCTGGATTTTGGGTTTGGATTTTTTTCAGGTCTGGGATCAACATTGCTGCTGCGCTTTATAACAAATTTCAATCTAAACACCATAAAGTCTCTTAAATGTAGGGCTTGTAATTCTCTGTTAAGACTAATGCAGTTTCATTTTAGGTATGAGGGCATGTGTGGAGACTTGAATAAGTACTCTTCTTCTGTTAGAAAAGGGGGAGAGGGGGGGTTGGCATTTCTTTCTCAGATTATAAATCACAATATATAACAAGAAGGATTGAAATTCACTTTTCCACAGGAAGGTTTTCTGTGGATAAATTTTTGCATATTTATGTGAACCTAAAATGGGGTTAAAAAAAATTGTACTTAGGTTTTACTCATCTATATTCTAAGGCTGATGAAGAGGCTTAGCAGTGAATCTGATGTGTTTAATTCAGGGAAAATAGAAACAAGGAGGAGCAGCAGTTCTGTTCCCTGCATAGAGATTAAAACAAGATTAGCTTAGTAGGTGTTGTGCATTCTACTTGAAAAGTTGCTATTGATTTCTGAGGGAGCTCATGCAGGCTTTTTTCAAAGGAAAATGGCACATTACAGGAATGGTGTCTTGATTCCTATGAAGAATATTAAGAGTTTATTGACTTAGATAAAACACAGCAGCTTTGAGCTGTCACACTGTGAGTCCCGATTTGTACAGCTTTTAGGTTGCTGGAGCTAGTTGTTTTACTGAGAAACTTTGACCTAAATGGTCAGCCCATGCAAATAATAGTCATTAAATTCACATCATTTATAAGTTAGGCTGTAGGCTCAGGGATACAACACACCTTATTAACAGCAGGAACACGTTTTTCTCCCAGTTCCTGGGCCAGGTAGGTTCCTATGTGTGGCCTATGATGCATGGGAAGAGTTAGATATCTGAGAATTAAATTCAAAGAAGACTATGCATTAAGCCACTAGTCTCTTAAGTAGTAGTAGGAAAGGCCAAAAGTTTTTGCTTGCAGCCCATCTTTCAAAGAGAGTTAGAAATGTAATTCCAGGCAAAATGAAATTGCAGCTGTGAACCCTTCTCTGGAATTAATCATTGCAACTGAGATGGTCTTTCTTAACATCCACATGAAAATACTAGGGGGGAGGAGTCCTCTGTTCAGCAGAGTGCTCACTAGAGTTGTGATCAATCCTGGCTAAATTTCTCTTTGGCTGTTGGATGTGAGCCTATTTCCCAAGAAATATGACGTCCCATGCTTGTGCTCCATGCTTCCAATTTATCCTGGTGAAGCTGTTCTCCTTTATAATAGGTGTAAAATAAAGAGATTAGTTGTTTTCACCCCTTTCTTAGGATACTGGATGGATGTAATGTCCTAGCCCCTGATCCCGCTGGCTGCACAAAGCCCAACAGCTTCCCTGGTACAGCCCAAGCACAAACCACCCAGTTACTGGCCTAAGGATTAGGGATAGCTTGGGACTGATGGCAGTAACCACAGACTTTTACCTTCACATTTGATTCTCTTCATGACTGATCCAAGACAGAGCCTGAGATACTCCAAACGGTTGTAGACAAAAAAGTAATCAAGAACTTCTCACTAACTAAGATTTCTTCCAGACAGAAATTTGAATTGCAGGTCTTGCTGTGAACTATGCTCCCTACTTGTTGTCATCACACCTATTTGGAGTCTTAAAATATCTTCCTAGATTGCATCTTCAAACACCCAAAATTCTACCCAAGAAAACTCCATTCATACCTTATTAGTTGCCCTCATGGTTATTTGTAATGTAGGCATCTATCAGCTTTTTATTTGTTACACTTGTTAGACTCTCAAAATTCAGTGTAAATTCTGTTTTAGACCCTTTTTCCTCTACTTAATTCTGACTTGTTTAAATTCTTTAACATCAGGATAACTATGATAAGGACACTGTATTTGAATAGTTCTGAAGTACCCAAATTTTCCCCCATGGGGGATTTTCCCCCACCAAATGTTGAGTGTAGTCACATAATTGGGTGTTCATATGACTATAACCAATTGCAAAATGAAGACTTTTGTCTAAAACAAAAATCAAGAATTCAGCTGTTCCATTGGGATTTATGCTGTTTCTAACTGAACCAAAGGAAGGCAGAGAACAGAGCTTTCCATGTCATTGGGTAGAAGAAGAGGAAAAGGATAAGGAAGAGTTGTTTTGACAGTTTCATTTTTGTTTGTTTGTGAAGACTTTAGTTAGTATTTTTAATAATCAGCCTGCGTCTTGGAGGGAAGCTCAGCAGATGTGCATATCTCATAAAAATAATTTTAATCCATACAGGTGTAGTAGATCAGAAATTTTAACACTTTGTATTGCGAAATTTGGGTAACAATGCAATTGTCAGTCATTTAGTTATAGGAAATGAAGTTTCTTACCAGAACAAGGTGAAAGGGCTGGAATTAATCCTATTGAATCACAGGTGGAAATGCATTGACTACCTTGTTGTTCCCGGCATAGACTCATTATACTCCAAATGCCACAGTGCCCTTAACCAAAAGCATACCTGTTTTTCTTTGAGCTGTTATAGATATTCAGTAGGGTTCTCTCTTGGTTTTAGGCATGGATTGATAAGAATACCAATCACAATAAGCACAATTTTATGGACTCATTTGGATATTTAACATGAGCAAATGCAATCTCCCATGTCCATTACAAAACTGTTGACTTCCTTAGCTTGCCAGTGTGATTCCTTAAAGCAAATTAGTTATTTATACTTGAATACTCGAATGAACAACTGATAAATACATCTGGATATATTTGCCAGTAACTGCTGATTTCTTTCTTCCATATATAAAGTGATATTTGTTGCATTCTTGTTTACTGGGGTTTCTAACCAAATCCAAAGCATTGAGGCGTGAGACTAAGGTATCTAACTATAAACCTTGTCACCTGTGAAAAGCCAAACTTAATTTACTGGTCTTCCAAATTGCTATGGCCAGGAAGGAGTCAATGGAACAGTGTATCTACTGCTTAGGAACCTCTCAAGAACACTTTAAGATTTTTATACTGTTGTTTTAGTTATAGTAGGAGTATTAGCTTACTCAATGGGAGTATCAATTTCCAGATAATTTACAGGTGGAACTTGCATTATTATGAACATATTTATACGAAACATGAGAAGTATTCAGAAAAGTCATCTGGAGTTAACAGCCAATACAGTATTTGGAATCCAGTTGCTTTAGTTCAAATCTATGAAGTTTAAAGTATTTTGTAAGCAATACAATAATTCTGACAAGGCACTCTCCTCCAGTAGTATGGTGTGGCAGGAGGACTCCTTGGCTGCTGCCTCTACTCATTTGTTATCAGAAAGCTACTTCTGTATGTGCTCTTCCTACTTGTCCTCCAGACCATATACACACACTTCATCCACAAGAAATGATTCAATAAGCCAAGTGCTTGCAGCTCTTGAAACCAGGGGACTGAGTTTACTAGTGTATTCTAGTTTAGTCTTGTTTACTAAATACATCATCACACCAGGCTATGGCCTAAACATTGATTCTTCATGGTTCAGAAAGCACTCTCAGCTCTTCTGTGACATTTGGATGAAGCTGGAGTGACTGAAATTTATGGAGTCAGGCTGCAAAACTGTGATTGATCAAATAGTATCAGTCTGAGAGAGTGGAGGGAGAGAATGAAGGGCACACAACAAATAATGGAGATGTTGCATATACTGTAAAGCATGCTGGGAATTAAGTTGTAAATGTAAATCCCTTGCTCCCTCTGTATAAAGCTGCAAAAGCAACCAGTAATTGGAATTATCTGATAAATGTTACTAAAGTGAAGAAATGTTACAGCTTTTAGTGCCAAAGTCTCTGAGAGCACATTCTCTACGGGTTTACTCAGCCCTAAACAGGTCAATAACCTTTAATGCAATCCACTGGGGAAATAGAAATGTCAGAACTATAAAGCAGCCTGTATCAATTTCAGTCCTTTCTAAATAACCAGTTTGACCTATGGATCTAGATACTGAAAATAAATAGCAGTCTTCAGCCATTGAGATGCCAACTATCTCCCCCCTGTTTAGACTTGAACAAAAATGACCAGTTTGGTAAGAATCCCAGTTATCATTTAATAGCAATAAGTGACCGTTCTTCATTATTAATACTTTTTAAACATTGCAGGACTGCTGTACTGTCCTTGGAGTCAGTGACACATAAGTCATTTGGCTGATATTTTAATAAACATCTGCTTTTTTTTAGAGCAAGCCACAACAAGTCATTTTTGTTAGGGTTTCCCAGCATTCTAATGTCATCTCCATGGATATTGCAGTCTGTTCCTGCAGAAACAAAACAAATATAAAACCAACTAGCCCCTCCAGAACTCAGAGTGGGATGGAAAGACCTTGAGAGCTTTCATCCCTCCATGTTTGTGCATCTCACCCATAGCTCAGCATTGGTAAGAGATCACAAAAGGCTAGCATTTGCTTCCTTGGGTGATGATGTCTTCCTGACATAGAGACAGGTTTCTGGTGGGAAAACTGTGGCTGATCAGATCAGTTCAGAAGGGTAACGTTCTTCATCATGACAAATGCTGAATTTCCAATAGGCTGAGGGGCTGAAAGTGGGTGCCTCAGGAAAAGGGCTTTGGTTTATTATTGCTACTTTATGATATAGATATTAACTTGTGTTTAGAGTTATTCTCTTGTCCTAAAATTGCACATACTTTTAATAGTGTAGGATGGTGGGAGTAATACTCTTCAATGTGGTGCAAGAGAGAGAGACTGCTTTCTCATAAATTGCCAGCTTAAGTAAATAGTGAGTGTGCCAGACAACCAAACCTGTAAAAATAGTTTTGTTTCACTGCTTCTTAATCCACACTAGCCAGGAAATATTGAGAGTACAGCAGTAAGAGCTGTGTTATTCTGTGGAAATATGCTGTTATGACTTAGAGTTCCTGTTAAAGAAACTAGTTGGTTTTTTTTCTGAGGTCACAAGGTGAGTAACTTTAGAAAGTGAGAAACTCTGTTATTTGTGAAGGGATATAAGCTCACATTAAATGTTTTCATCTGATAACCAGTATCATTAAATAACTGGGTTTAGAAACCTCAGCTTTTTTTTTTTTTTTTATTAAAGTCCAAAAGTACAGGCTGGAAAACCTAAGCAGACTATTTAATCTCTAAGCATGTGCTCTTGGAATCATGAGTTTATGTCATTTTCATTAGAAGTTATAGAGGGCAAGGGTAACAGCAACATAGTGTCTGGACTACACAATCTCAAAATATAGTGCAGTCAAATAGTGCACCTTGAAAACTGTAAATAACCTCCTACATGCATATACAGAACAGAAACTGAAAATTCCTAACTCTACCAAAGTCCTTCAGTTGTCTGTGGGATGAGATAGTGAACCTATTTTCCAAGGTTTAATGGGATCCTAAAGGAGGTGTAAAGTGTTTTGGGGGGGTGGTTTTTTTTATTTTTTTGTTAATTTTTAGGATATACGACTTGGCAGCTGCCTCATATTGCTGGGTGTACCAAGTGAAACATCAGCTCTACAAGAGTATCTTGGAGCTGTGCTGAGTCTATGGTAGATTCATTAAAAAATAGAAATTGACCAAATCCTTTAAGGCAGCTGGAAGGTTACATGCTTCAGGGAAAAGGGAATCTCTTAAAAAAAATCCAAAGGAAGTCAGGGTCCCAGATTATCTTGACAATAATTAAGAATTAGTGTCTAGAATTTATAAGTAACTTTTTTGGCAGTGGATTGAAATGTACCCAAGAAAGAGGTCAGAGACTTTCTCCTCCTTTTTTCAGATGGAGAAGCTGGGATGGTGAATGGTAGGGGATTTGCAGCATCCGTGGGGGGTCATGGTGCCTGTGCAGTCTCACAGGCCCTTGTTCTCTACAATTACAAATTCTGCACTTCTAGGGCAGTGCCTGACTACAGAGATAGGTAAGAGTGGCTGAAGGCCAACAAAATACAAACAACTCAAGAAATGACACTGCTATGCTTAGAGAAAAATTAATGAGGGTATATTAATTGCTACTTTGGCAAAAGTTTAATCTTGAACTCTCCTCCAACTCCCACCACTGCTTTGAGCATGCTTTATTAGCCTTGTCCCATCGCGTCTATGCCGAACTCCTGAGCTCCGCTTTGCACGTTGCAGCAGATGATTTTAAGGCCCACATCCACCCCCTAGGAATGCTATCACTCACCCTTATCTCCTAACATGACAACTTTGAGGGTACTGTGAAAGCTGATGTATTTTTGGTGCACTTCAAGCTCTCTATCTGCCTGGCAGCTTTCCATGATATACAGCAAGACCTAATGAAAGGCAACCACGTAACAGCAGAAGTAATGCTGTTCCAACTAAAACCCCTGCACAGCTCTGCATCCCAAGGGTTCACTCTCTCACTGGTTCCTCTTTCAGGGAAGAGAAATTAAAGGCCTGTCTGCTTTTCGCTTGAGCCAGACAGCCTAATGCTTCTCTAACGCCTGTGTCCCGGAAGGTTTGCTTCCTAGAGAGGTGGTTGTACTCTTCAGAAAGGTGGAAATAAAACAGATAATGTTCACATTTGTTTTATTGAAAGCCTTTTTGGCTCCAGAATCCTCCTGGGAAAGACAAATGCTAAATGTCAGGAAAACACTTGTAATCAATGATTTACAATGATTACATGTTCAAACCAGTTTAGGCAACAAAAGAGGGCAGGGGAAAAGTGGGTATATGGTATATGTATAGGCTTTCCCAGGAGAAAGGACTGGATGGCAGGTACCCATCCTGGCTGGCTCTGACCGTCTGGAGTAGGGATAAGGACAGCTCACTTAGTAGCTCCTTCTGACTAGCATGAGTAGCTAAAACAACACAGGGTAGGAGAGGTGAAAGAGGAGTTACCAAATGACAAGACAGTGAAGCCATCTGGACCCAAGCAATCCTACACTGCTAGAAAGAGGTATAATTATATCAATTCAGCTTGGCACAAAAGTGATAAAGCTCTGCTTTCACCTGTCTGAGCCATTTTAAGCCATCTTTCTGAGGGCAAACTTTCATTTTGTGCATTGTCACTGGTAGCACAGGAAAGCTTATCTTTAAAAGATGATGTCATCCAGCGTGGACCATGTCTGTCCTCCTGGAAGAGAGAGAAGCAGAAGAGACACAGAGCAGGTCTTTCTGTGTCTGCTGATTAAAGAGAAAAGAGAAATACTCTCAGTCTATTTTCCAATTCTTTGAAGAAATCAGGAAAGAGATGGCTATAAAGAGATGGCTTAAAACCAGATTGGGACAGAGGGAGGGTACTAACAGGGAAACAAAAATAGCTGGATGGGCTAGCACTATCTGCCACCCTTTCTTCAGCTATAATTTCTGCCTTACGATGTAAATACAGTTAACAGTTTAGAACTGGTCAACTATTGCAAAAACAGCCCTCACCTGAGCCCTCACCTCAGCCTGAAGAGTGGTTCAGCTCCATTACACGTCTGCTCTTTACTCAGGAATGCCTATACCATTAACTTTTTGGAAGAAAAATAACTGGCAGTAGCTATTGCCATTCGCCATTTGTTGAGCTATTACTATGTATCCAGCCAGGAAGCACAGAAATACTGCATAACCCAAGAGTCCACGTGGCATGAAGGGAGAATAACTGTAGCAACAGCTTGTGAACTGACTATGCACTGAAAAAATGTTTTCCTGTGCTATTCAGCAAGTGTTTACAAATAGCAAACAGATTTTTCTCTCATCTGAGCAGCCTGAAATTACTTTCTGAGGCAGAAATAGCATACGCATCTCAGATAATTTATTTGTGATAAATTAACCAATAGTTCTGCTTCTCTATATATAAGGACTAGTAGATGTCTTGCAGATCCAGAGTAACATCAGGAAGCAGGCCATCCAACATTGGAAGAGGCTGCCCGAGGAAGTGATTAAATTGCCATCCCTGGAGGTGTTTAAAAGACAGGTGGACATGATACTTAGGGACATGGTTCAGTGGTGGTTTTGGCAGTGTTAGGTTGACGGTCAAACTCACTGGTCCTAAAAGTCCCTTCCAACATAGACAAATCTATGATTCTATAATCTACTTATATTGTATTTGTTATAACCAGGTTTTGGTGTTTGACATTGATAGACAGAAGTTTAGGAAGAACCTGAAGTAGTTTGTCAATATGCAGAAACCCATTCTTTTGCCCATTATCCATCTAAATCCATTACATTTTACTTATCTATCAGAATTAAAGCTGCTATTTCCGTTTTGCAAGTGGTCTACTGGCAATACATGCACTTTGTCAGGTGAAAAAACTGAGTTGCACTGAGCCAACAGGACCATGCCTTGCCTAACTTCTTGGTAAATCGGTGAGTCCACACACATCTGCTCAGGTAGGCCTGAACATAATCCAGGCTTTGCTGAAGGACCTGAGCTGGCAGGAGATTTTGGATCAGCCTTCACATAGAGCTGGTTCCCAAGGAGAAAGAGTGGTTTTGATCTGTGCTCTTAAAGGTGTTAATGTGATGTAATTCCAGCTGTCCTGAGACAGAGTTTAAGAAGGTGAAAAAAAAACCTTTCCAGTGGCTCAATTCCAAAGTGAACTGCAAAAGGGTAAAGTTATATTAAGATATGAACACTTTGTGGTGAACTGCTTTGCCATTGAAGTGAAACCAGCTGCAGGACCTTGTGAAAATTGCTGGTTAATATAATTGATAAGGATTTGAGTTTTCTCATTGCATTGTTTAAAAATTATTGACATTTTTGAAGAAATCCTCATTTCTACAACATTTAGTTATCCCCTTTATTGTGGTTTTACATGGCATGTCTGAGCTACATACTGAGAGATCAGTGACGAACTTAATATTTAGTAATGAATCTGGCAAAATTGTGACATTCCTGAAAGTCAAATTCCTAGTGTTTTTTTCCAAAACTTCATGAAAAATAGCTGCATTACCATCTATAGTCTTTATACAGTTAAAATAGACATCTGAAGAGTCATAACAAAAATTAATTTGGACTGGTCTGCAGCTGAGTTTTTAATTTTGCAGATTATTCTCTCAAGAAGAATTCAGAGTTTTCAGAATAATCTGGAAATTATCAAAATAATAGCAGGCAAATGTGCTATATTTTGAGGACTGGACAAAACCCCACATTCTCATCTAAAATCTAAACATGGAGAACTCATTAATGTGGGTTTTTTAAATGTCACTGTTAGAGCTCTCTGTTTCTTAATCATTCCCCAGCATTAGCAGAGTTAGTTCTCTGAGACTGGCAGGAAACATAGTGTATTCAACACTTCCCTTTGCAGCTGTCCTGGTTTGACGTAAAATGAGCCCAGCTAGCTAGGAGAGGCCTAGCTAAGAAAGCAAAACTGTAAAACAGAAAATTGTTTCATTTTACCTCAAACCAGGACAGCAGCACATGGACTCCTGCAGGTTTCCCAATGTGGCTTTCATTCTTTGCTGCAGTTTTTGAGGTGTGTCTTCCATGATACAAGGCAGAAATGCAGAACAAATCTTCTGAATGGAAAAACTAGGCTGACAAGTCTGACATTTCTGTGGTTTATATTACCTGTTAGTAAAAACAAACAAGTAAACCCCAACCACATTAGGCAGGGAAAGGAATAATTTATGCATAAGTTTTCAGTCTTCCAGCATTTTTAATTACCCAGGTTTGATTCTTCACTTCTCATTTTCTTAGACTGAAAAAGCAGATGTTAATGGTCTCTACTAAATACAACTATAAATCCTTCTCATCATTTTGCATTTGTGGTAATGACATCAATTATTTATGAATTGTTATTCCCTAGTAGAAATAAGGAAATCTTTCATTATTCTTTTGTATCAATCTCCTTATGATACCTGTTTCAGTATATCATTGCGGAATTGTACAGAGAAGGATGGCAGAGCCAAATAGACATTGTAAAGGATAGATATCTGAGAACAGATACACTGCTGTGTTATACACATGCCATCAAAACATGCTAGCCAGAGTATTAGCAGTAATGCTTTAATACTCATTTCTTACATCTTTGTAACTATCTGAAAGCTGCAACCCTGGAAGTAAGTGGATGCCTTGTTTTTGGAAGAGGGAAGGTTACCAAATGATTAATAAGAAAACGACTGTAACACTGCGGCAGTATAAAAGGCTAATTAGACAGAGTGCCATTTAATATCTGGGCTCATTCAGATATAGGAGAGCAGTGAAATACAAATTCCTTCTGTATTTACTTATGTATATTCCATACTTATTTACAGTGCCTCCTATTTTTCATTTATAGTTTGTGTCTGCCTGTCTAACTCTGTAATGCACTTGAAGTAAGCTCAGCTAGGGGTTCCTCTGAAAAATAAAAGAGGGCAGGACTTCAAAACCTTATGGAAGAAAAATTATAATATGTCTGAGTAGAAAATGAAAGGGCTTTCCATGTTATAGAAAGTATGGCTTTTCTTAGGTAGCCAGGCAAATATGCTAATCTTATAAAATTATACAGTAGTGAAAATTAGTTAAAGGTGATATCTGTGGAACAGACTATCACCATGGAGACAAAATAGACTTATCTTATCCCCACCACCTCTTGTGCTCAAATCAGGATCAGGCACAATGGAAATGCATATATGAGACAGAAAAAATGTAGAGTTGCACAAAAAAAAGAGGGTGAAGAAAAACGTCCCACAATGAGCTGATGAGGAAGTCTAAGGGTGAGTGAGGAGGATTGGCGATGACATGGCATAGATCCAACATCACGAAAAGGGAATAACTCCTCCCTGTCAGATACCCCTGGTGGTCAATCCTTGCCTTGGGTGAAGGAACCCATCACTCCCACCTGCAATGATGGGGTTGTGTGGTAAGGTTCATGTGGATGTCCAGGGCCACTGTCACTGGTGTAGGTAGAGTAAACCACCCAGGTTCTGTTACCCCTTTGCATTAGGCACATGCTCACTCAGAAACAGTTGACAGCTGTCTGGGAAAATCTTTCTCTCTTTTTTCCCCCAAGCATCCCTAGACACCCATGTTGTTGTTTCTGATGGCTGTCCCCCCTGACATATGAGCCTTCTCTCCCACAGCCCTTGCTGTGCACTCTGGGGACATGGGGTGCTGCCCTGGGGGTCCCTCGTTACTCCTTCACTGCCCTGAAGCTCACTGGCAGTATCCCCTTCTGTCATTGCTCCCGAAGAATACCATGAATCAAAATAACACGTGTTTTTAGTGTGTCACTAACAGAACTATATTACTATGGCAAATAATATAAACAGTTCCCCAGACACGTCAGGTTAAATGCCTCACCCTGACCTTGTCTGGAGACTTGCAACTGAGGGAACACCATGTAAAGAAAATGCCATGCAAAGCAGCTGCCCGTGGAGAAAGTGCCCACAGGCTCCGTACAAGGCCCTCAAACTCTCAGGTGGGATTGTGCAGAAGCAGGGGGAAGGGGGGCTAGGGAGGTGAGCTCTTCCCAAACACAGGGACCAGTAGTCATCCCTTGTGAGGACATGCCATGTGGCTTCCACCCCTTTTGCGAGGGTGGCCATGATTAAGACATGCAGTGGAGAGAGAAATATTAGCTTTACTGCTAATTACCAAGCTTATTTCCCAGCTCTTCCCTGGCTTCCTCAGTAAAATCACCTTTTAATTGTACAAAAGATTTGCTGTCTGTGCAGGGAAAGTTACACCTTCACAAGGGGATAATTAATTTTCCCAGACTCTGGGAGCTTGATTTTTTGTTTGTTCTGGCTTCAGAAGGAACCTGACTTGTCTGCTGCTTTGCTGAGCAGAAAAGATAATTTCTTCTGAAAACTATCCTTATCATGAAACCCACCTTGAATGTTGATTCAATCTATGTCAGGCCATTATTTTCACGCAAAAATAGAATTGGAAAGTTATCTGGACAGCCCCATCATTTGGAGAAACTGCTGTGACCTTCTCTTTGCAGAAATATTTGTTCTACTGGACACATATTTTATGCTATTGCTCACAGCATCCTCCAAATCTTGTATATATCATAGGGATAATGTGTTTTCACTTTGCCAGAAAGTTATAGCTACATCCAGCAGCTTTAATTTCTGTGGTAATTTTTTTTTCAAGCTGAAGTACTTTTAATTAGATTTAGATTAATTTAGATAGTACAAACATGTTCTAAAAATGTAAGACAGCTGCTCTGTCTCATATGATAAGTGAATTAAACAGGTCATGTTTTCATTCATCATAGCTGAGGATCAGGTGGCAGGGATGGATTGCAAAGGTAAGATGATTTCTTCTCTAGCAGATGCTGGCAGTGCATTTGAACTGAAAGGATGCCATTAAACTGCTTAACCTTAAGTGACAGCACAGAGTTCCTTTGCACAGAATGTTGTCTTCCATCTATGATGACGAGAGAAAATGTGCATGCCATCAAGAACGATGGGCTTCTAGCTTTTCTTATGAGTACAGAGGTGGTAGCTGAGCATAATGTATCTGAGGCAACTTCTTCGTGGGTCCCTAATGGAGAGTAGAGATTTCTGTGGGATAAATAACATGGAGAGGAAGGCAAATGACAGATTATATAATACCTTATTGATGAAAGCTATGATAGTCAGATGGGCCTAGGAAACGGCATGTAAGTCCTCATCCACATTTTGATTCATACCAAACCTTGGAGAAGTTTCCATGTGGGGCTTTGGTTTTCCCCCATATACAGATCTATATCCAAATATTGTTCTTAATCTGGATTCATTGTGTGACCAGCCCACTCTTCCAGGTTACACTACTAGCTTCAATTTGGACAGTTAATAGCATTTGTGTCTTCATTCTGTTTTTAAAATATGACTGAGAATTTTTTTTAAGGTTCTGTTTTTTGTTGAAAAAAATGGGCTGCAAAAATAAAAAACTTTATTTTCATTGTTTTTAACAAGGATGTTGACAACGCCAATGCCCCTACCTTTTGGAGGCATTTTAAAGATGAGTAGATGTAGTGCTTAGGGACATGGTTTAGTGGTATTTTGGGCAGTATTAGGTTAATGGTTGGACTCAATGATCCTAAAGGTCCCTACCAACCTAGATGATTCTATTAAAGCTGGACTGTAGTTTTACTTTTTTTTCTTATTGCTACTGACAAAGAGGCTGCAGATCTCATTAACCTGTCTGTGAGCTCAAGATTTCTAAAAAGCAGGTAAGACTGACTCTGTAGGTGCCAGAGAAAGCTATTGTGTAATTGAGTTTTTGCTTTATTGGTGCATATCTGTGTAGGGAATCTGTGGCTTTCATGGATGAGCGTGTGCTATCTTGCCTTTCTTGCAGAGGTATTTGTAGCCTCCATTTTGTGGTTTCTTTAAAAGAAAAGAAAATAAAAAATAAAAAATAAAAAAAAAAAAAACCAAACTTGCTTCCTTCCTTGCCACACACTATGAACAATAGCTCTGACTAATTTAAAAGATTTTTTGTTTGTTAGATACTGGAATGAGAAAAATAACTAAAAGAAACAAATTTTACATTTAATTCTACATGCAGTAAAGTCATAGCAGTCTCCTGAGAACTGAATTTTCTTTTCTGGTGAAAACAAGTCCCAGAAAGTTTGTGTATAGATGTCTTTTAATGTCTCACCCTTATTATTCTATAAAACTCAACTAAAAATGAGGGCAGCAGCTATGACTGTTCAGCACCTTTTTCTATATTATTTCAGTATTTCCTTCTTGAGGATTTGGAAACAAATTCCATTCCTATAATGCAATCTGCTGACAGCATTGGCAGCAGCAAACTTTAGAGATGTAAAAAAACTGTGTCTTCATATTGTGGATGGTGTAGGAGATGATAAAAAGCTTAGAGGAGAAAATAGCTTGGGGGAAAGGAGGATTAACCTCTCTTACCGAGAGTGGAACAGATACCAAGAAATTATATTTTCCCTGAATTACATTCCTAGTTTGTATGCATTCAAATCTGGAGGAGGATGTTCTTGGGGAGGGTGCGTGGGAAGGAGCTGTAGTTCTTGTATTTTGCACTCTGGTTCTATTTGCAAAGGAGACAGTAGCTGATACAGAGCTGTTTTGCTTAAGTTATGTCTTTTTCTTATTGGGAAGAGCATTTATCTTAAAAAAAAAAAAAAAAGGAAAAAAAAGGCCTCTTCCCTGCACTTCCATTTCTGGCAGCTTTTTCTTGCTGATCTGCCTCATCTTTCTTTAGGCTGTTCCCCAGAAACAGCTCCTGGCAGGGTGGCTGACAGGGGCGAATCCACCAGCAAATGGCACAGGCAGCCACAGCTGACTCCCAGCTGTTGATCTTGGACAAGGACAACGAAATGCAATCCTCTTTTGTGGGGGATTTTGAGTCTGATCATTTTGGTGCTTTTCCAATCCAAATCTAAACTGCAACACTTCTGAATTCCCCCTGAAAGGGAGCAGTGCCTTCAGAGAGAGGGGACTCTCTGACTCTCCTAGAGCCATGAGTCTTCAGCTGTGAAGGAGGTTATATGCTGGGCTCTTCATAACCAACAGAGCCAGTGACCACAGAGCCAGTGACCACAGGCTTCTTGGGAAGCCAGATTGCTTTTGAATTGGGTTTTTCTTCCCCAGGCAGCCCTCCTCCAGGTAAACTGGTTGGGAGCTGCGAGCGAGAGCTGCTGCAGAGCGGTGCCGAGGCACTGGGAGAGTTCACCAAGAGCATGCCAAGTAGGCAGACAGGGAGCCGGGCAGATTTCCAACAGACCTCTCATTTCCAGGTTAGCAGCAGCAGGAGTTTCACGGTGCCAAGAGCATCCCTACCAGGGTCGGTCTCACAGATAAGCTGCAATCCAGGCTCTACAGTGCTCCTCTGGCTGGGCAGGAGGCCAGGCTCTCTGCATGGGTGACTTGGAGAGCACAATCCCCTTGAGGCTTAGAAATCCCAGCCTGAGCTCTGCCTCTCCAGGGTAACTGCCATGCAGTTTAGAGCTGCGTCCCAGCATGATTTCCTCTTCCTCAGCAGAAAACCGAAGGATATTGCTAACAGGAAAATTAGGCATTTAAACTTCACTGCTCCGTCTTAGCATAGCAGTTATGCTGATGGTGCCTGAGGGATGGGTCTCAGCGTTCACCCAGAAACCTCACCATTGCTAATGCTTCTGGTCCTTGCTTCAGGGAGGGTCAGCATTCCCCCTTTGCTTTTTCTCAGGACTTTCTTATCCCATCTATGGCAGAACTCCGGTTGCCCTACTAAATGTTTTAGAAAACATCACTTCAAATAAAATCTCCAAGGCTTAATTTAGACAAGAATATTTAAACTTTTCCATAGACATGAAGTCACCAGTTGGCACTAATCTGTGTTTATAGAAATAAAATCTGCCGGTTATTATTTGCTTTTCTGTTGCTTAAGCTCCTTTAACCCATGCTGCCTACCACACCAGCCTCCATTCAGGGGTAGCGTGACAAGGTGATGAACTTCTAGATCAGTCGGTATTTCAGTGGTTGAGCAGCTTCGACAACTAAATAGCTTTAAAAGTACCAAAGTCAGACTTGAATGATACTTCTTGTGCTTGACTTTTAGGCTAATTATCTCTGGCTATGTCTGAATCCTTTTCTTCAGCCCCTCAAGTTAAGGAAGACAATGGCAGGAATCTAAAACAAATATTACAGCTTAATCTTGTGAAACAAAGTTTGAGTTCATAATAATTGCTTATATAAAGAAAATTATTTGGAAATGATATTTAATCAATCAGTAAAGAGAATTACATTTTGGGCCCCAAGCTACATTTCAGAGACTTGAGCGGGTACAATGATCCATTCACAAAGGAGCTCTAGATCAATAATTAAGTATGGCAAACCTTTGGAAGATTAGCAGTCAGACTCTATTGGTTTGCATACATTGATACATAAACATAAAAGGCAGAGAGAAATTTAGATTATGATGCAAATGATTTTGTATTTTTCACCTACTTGTAATAGATTTCTAGATATTTGTGACAATGAAACTGAGGGAAGTAATTAAAAAAAAAAGTGTTATTGAAAGGTGATCAAAATCTAATATTCCAAACCAGTGTTCCAAATGAGGATGGTAATCGTGAAAACTGGAAAAAAATATTGAATACAAAGAACCTATATTGAGTGGGTGTCTTAAATTACACATTATATCTGTCACTCTTAAGAACATCAAAATTAGCATGCTTTTTAAAGTAAGGTCCAAAGGAGAGTGAAAGGACTTCATTGTTAATATTTGTGGTGTAAATGTTTCTAAGCATTAAATGGCAGCTTATGCTGTTTATATTGGATTTAGATCCAAAGCAGCTCCTGAAGCTGTTTTGTCAGGTGTTAAATTGCACATAAAGACAGCACGTTACTGACTATTGGAATTGTACCATAACTTATCAGATGATAAGAAAAGGACAATACACTATTATTGTAAATAAGAGCTATAATGCATATAAATCTTCTACAGTTACCAATAACATGACCGTCACAAAACTGAAGTCTGAGCATTTTTATGTTGTCTGGCCCTGGAACGTGAGTTTACCTTAAACGTGTTTTCTGCCTTGTGAGTTGTTGAGTTGTGCAAGTATTTACAGTTGAATGGATCTGCGCGTGTGCCCTGATCCAGGACCTCGGAGGTCAGAGGAAAAGCCAGAATTTCTTTTCTGTATACCACTAGGTATTGCGGACATAGATGTTTATAGATCTAAGGGGGCATAAGATTTTTGCAATATAAATGTGTTATTTTATAGGGGTATACAGAGAGTGGTTGTTTACTTTCAGATGTAAATCAGAAGGCATAAAGAGACATTAGGACTGCAATTTCTAACCAATAGATTCAGTATGACACCATGCACTCAGGATGGCTATTTCAAAGCAGATGAGAAATTTTGATCCATAATTAGCTACAGTTTATTTGCAGGCTGCAGCTGAGTTGGTCAACAGCTGATGCAAGTTGTTATGAGTGAACAAGGGGCCCATCTTCCTCATACCTCTACTGAAATACAGGAAAAACTCATAGAAAATACTGCTTCATGTTTTGAAAAAAACATCATGTAACTTTCAATTACTTTTTGATTTAATCCAGTTAATATACTTAAGCCTTAATGGCAAATAAAGTTAAGCAGATAAGAATGTTTATCATTTTCTTCTGCATTTGATATATAGTATTTTTGGTTGTGTTGTCCTGGAAATCTAAGTCATGGCTTACATTCCCAATCCCATGTAAGAGATTTCCAATGTCTGCAATTTTACTGGCTCAAAGTGCACAGATATTTTGAAGTGGCAACATCCAGCTGCAATCTCTATAATCAGCCAGCAATACGTATCTCAAAGGAATGATGTCCAGAATGAAAATATATTGTTCTAAAATCATAACAATATTACTGAATCTCCCACATGTTATTCTCCTCTCTTGGGAAAAAAAATAAATTTAGCTTAACATTCAACCTAGTCAGTATAATTGGCCTTGCCCGCCCTAGACTTTGGCTAGAGAATTTTGGGTCTCTGTAGAATATATTCTCTATTGCTCTGGTCTTTCCCTTTTCTGACACCACGTATGGCACAGGTTTGGACTGCACAAGCCTGCAGCAAGATTAAGAAATTTTCCTTCTTGTTTTATAGGATCATAGAATGGTTTGGGTTGGAAGGGACCTTAAAGATTATCTAGTTCCAACCCCCTGGCATGGGCAGGGACACCTTCCACAAGAGCAGGTTGCCCAAAGCCCCATCCAGCCTGGCCTTGAACACTTCCAAGGACAGGGCATCCACAACTTCTCCAGGCAGCCTCTTCCCATGTCTCACCACCCTCACAGTAAAGAAATTCTTCCTAGTATTTTATCTAAATCTCCCCTCTTTCAGTTTACATCCGTTATCCCTCATCCTATCGCTACACTCCCTGATAAAGTATCCCTCTCCATCCTTCCTGTAGGCCATTATAAGGCCTCTCTGCAGACTTCTGCAGGCTTAACAACCCCAATGGTCTCAGCCTGTCTTCATAGGAGAGGTGTTCTAGCCCTCTGATCATCTTTGTGGGCCTCTGCTGGACCCATTTTGTTTTGCCAGAAGTTGTAGTATTATTGTTCTTAGATTCATTGGACAGAATTGCTGAAAAAATGGGAGGATGACATGCTTTTATGTTCAGGCAAAAAAAAGTTCTCTAAATCTAGCAAAAGTACATAGTTCTGATGGTTGTTTCCTCACCACTATTGGGCTATACTTGTCCTTGTTTGCAAGATTTTTTTTCCCCAGGATTTCTCAAGGTTTTTATTGCTTGTTATGGAGCCATTTGAACTTTTTTCCTTTTTTTTTCTTTTTTTTTAGTATTGTTTGTATTGTCATATGCTTTATAATCAGTCTATTTTGGTCTGAGTGTGAAAATGAAATATGTAAGTAGCATCTTAGTTCCTACTAACTTCAGTGAGAGCATGTCATCGTTCTTAAAACGATCAATCTCTTACAAAAATTGGGAGCCAGCAAAGTACAAGAAAAAATTATTTTTGGTGGATTTGTTTGTTTCTTTTTTAATCCTTCCTGTAGGCTATCCAAAGAGTGTTTTCTAATAGTGCATGCTAGGACACTTCTTGTACCTGAGATGTGAAGCAGCAATGGGAGAAAGTGAATTGACAAATTCCTAGCTACACATTAGCCAGGGAAAAGAATAATCTAGAAAAGGTTTAATTCTCTGTTGGGACTGTTGGAATGACATAGAGTGAGGAGGAATTGGGAAATGATGGAAGAAAAAAGGAGTTTTTCTTGCTTTTCTCCTTTTCGACAGCTTTTTATTGCTCCTCAAAGCCATAAACATGGGCCAAAGATGACTTGGAAGTGAAATTCCTTCCCTGTCTTTGTTTCCCCTTCCCAGATGATGTCTTACAGAGGGATCCTTTTGATTTAAATCCTTTTGTTTTTCTGCTTCCATGCTGCTGATTGTTGACCCTGGGCTCCCACTGAAGAATTCAGGGGAAACAAGATGTTTCACTACTTTCTTTTTCTTGTAGTGTCTTCTGTAGGGATTAAAGATCTACTTTCTATAATCTCTATCCTTAAGATATGTTAAATCTTTATTGGTTGTTCTTATAGACACTCAGCTTTTCTTAATAGGATGATTGAAGATTGTCATTACTATGCTTGTTATATGTTTGAAGAGTCTTATAATATGTGTTGTCATTCAAGAGAGCAGAGGAAGCCTTGAAAGAAACATCTCTTCCAGATCGTGTCTACACAGTCTCTTGGAAAAGCGCTCCTTTAATGTTCCTTCTCTGTTTACTATCACTTTATTAGCCATGACACTAAGCTCAGTTTTATCACCACCATATCCATGCTTTCAATGATTTAATGTCCAAAAATATTCTGAAAATGAAGAAACATATTATAGCATGAAAATTATTGAGGACATCTAATATGGAAAGCTTGACTCTTTCTGACCTTATGTGTATGTCTTTTCTATATGCCAGAAATGGGCATATAAAAATGAATACACTGTAGCCTGAGGGAGGAAATCATTACTTTGTTAGTGAAATTTGGCATTATTAGCTGGTGATTACTGAAACAACTAGTAATCAGTAGTGGCCTTAACCTGTGACTATCAGACCATAGTTCGATTGAAGACACAAAATGAAGGCAACAGTGTTATGGACACAATATCAACTGAGGCTGATGTTCATCAGCCACATCAACTCCTAATGAATCAGTAGCAGGGCTGACATTAAGATGACTTCTTCGCATTTGATCAGAGAGCCTCAATGGTTCAAATTTTCTCAGCCAATCTCTGCGTAACTGAGGAAAACGTGTCTTCTTGCTCTATATAAATAATATATTAAAAACATAACTATTATGAACTTAAAAGATAAAGTCACTAAGGTATAAAACATGGTTGTTATAAAAATTGTTTGTATGGCTACTAATTATTTATTTTTATCATACTTTCATTCTTGTTCAATTTTATAGAAAGCTTTTTAGAACTTGCAATGTTTTAGCACAGATATCTTGCTTAACTATTATCAGGAAGCACTTACTCAAAAAAAAACATTGTGAGGTGATTAATGTAGTAATTCTTTCAGACAGGTAGGAGGTTAAACTCATGATAAGTTCCTAGCACTAAAAGCGTGAAGGATTTATTTTTGTCCATTGAGAACTAGGTAGTCTTGATAGAGAGAATACCAAGAAACTTTTTGATCACCCAGAATATCAGTTGATTTGCCAAGACCTGAACAGAATGCTCTAGTATGAAATTACAATAGCTGAGCAGCTGGTTTAAAATGCCTGGAAAGGAATGTAACACTTGGATTATCTCAGCAAGTAATAACTGAAGAGCTGTAATTTATAAGAGGGATTGATTATGCATTTCTCAGTGGTGTAAATCCAGTATTAGAATGCTTTTAGAAGAAATTGCCAGTAGAAACATTTTTTCCTTGAAAGAGAGAACTTAGTGTAATGCATGTATGAAAACTAATTTCTTCTTGAAACTATTCAGAACAGAAGTGGTTTTAGGTCAAAGCATGAATTTTTAATGAAATAATAATCAAAAGGCCAGCTGGGTTCAAAAGGCCACCCAGAGTAGACTTCTCTGTTGGCATTCTATCTGATGGGCTACTCTGCATCCCAGCCAGAGACAACAGCTTCAGGGAAGTTCCAGCAGGGAATGCTCCTGGAGTTGCCAGGTTTGTGGGTTTAGGTCAGTCCCACTGTATTCACACAGTTACACACTTTTGTAGTTAATGGTTTCCTGAGAATTCTTCTGCAACAAATTTCAGGGACTCTGGTTCTCATCCTGAGTAGGAGCTGAAACTCCCAGATCTTCCTGGTCAAATGGAAGATATCTTCCTGGTCAAATGGTCAAATATATTCTGTATTTGGAGCAGATTCACTCCACTGTAACTAAGGTTTATTTATCAACTATAAACCATACATTGCTGTTTCCAGAGAGTACAAAAATGAGTAACCAGCTGGACATTCTTAGCATGTTGTTTTATACTGATACTTATGGCATGTGGGAGTGATAATGGTCCATTGCTGACCCATTTAATGAAAATTTGTGTAGGTGACGCTGCTCTGCGTCTGTTTGCAAACAAACAAAGAGCCGGAGGCAGATCTGCCTGTGAGGGGGACTATAGGCTGAGATTTGTGTGGCATTATTATGCATGTGTAGGCAGTTAAGATATTTGCGGTGAGGTGAAATCGTAGCCTCACTGAAGTGGGTGGCAGCTTTCCCACTGCCTTCAGTTTGGCCAAATACTAGCTTTTCTCTTGGTATTTACCCAGAACACTCGACTGAGTTCAATGGAAACTAAATGGCATAAAATTCAGCATGATGCCGTGGCCCTACTTAATGAACTCTGAAATCATTGATATACACAGGGTTTGTATTTATTCCACTGTCTAAATTTTGTGACAGTTTTCACTCAGGATTATTTCAGTTCAGGTATGTGGAGATTGTCTCTAGTTTTCTGTAGGCATTCACAATTGTCTTGATAAACAATTCCCTGAGAAATAAGTATAAATGATGAAATTCTGTTATCAGGCTGGATAAACTCCAGCGACATGGCAAAACACATAAGCTTTCAGGGCAAGATGAGCTACAGATGCATGATGGACTGAAATATATTTTAAAAGCCTCTCTCTTTCATGTGTTTCCCACAGAATATGATGGATAGAAAGAGGAGAGCCTGATTTTCTGTACTAAAGTGGCAACATCCATGTATTATGTGAAGGCAGAACTTGGCTCTATATTTTTGTGTTCATCTGAATGTGCTGAGAATCCTCAGGGTTCAGTTCCAGGCAAGGAAACACTCTCTCATGAAGTCTATGAATTATTACAACTTTATAACTGTGGGATATAAAAATCCCTGGTATTTCTGTGCTTTTAAAGAACTGCAGGTTTTCCAGCAGAGTACGGCAAGGATTGGTGAATCTGTGTGGAGAGGGCAGATAACCTCTGGAAAGAGGGCTATGTAATTATCACCCACAATGCTGTTCAGTCATGCTGCCCCTACCGTGACACATCGATCTTAGATTGTAACATATATAACTGTGCCTTATCATCAAAATCTATTTCAACTAGTATGGCTTAGATCATCCTGTTTTCTCATTTGTCTCTGGTATTTCCTGGTCTTTAAATCTCTAGACCACCTGGGGCTCTTAACCCCCTTAATAAATAGGTCCATCACATTTTCCTCATGTTCAAAAATGTCGCAGCTGCTTCCAATATGCTACACAGGGATCATAAAAATAAGTACAGTAAAAAGCATTATTATAGCCCTATTTCCAGTTTCTCCAATATAGCTCATTTCAAGACATTAGCCATTCTGCAAACTCCATGTTGTGATTATTCCTTTCAGTCACTCCATTTTAAAATATTAAATAATTGGCAAGAAGTGGTGTGTGTTGTTTGGGTTTTCTATTACTAATCTGGTTATTCTTCCTCACATCAACAGGGATGATATAAACATCTCTGCAGACTGCAGGGTTTTATTCAAACACGTGGCAGGGTCTTTTCAGAAATTAAGAAAACGTGGGTGATGCTGGTCCTGTTGAAGTTCAGCCACAACACTTACACTGACTTTAGCAGTGGTCAGGATTTTACCCAGCACACTTGTACATTGTTTACAAATAGTGAGGAGCCAAATCCAACAAGCAAATAGTTAAGAGGTTCCTAATTCGTACTTAACCTGCACTATATGTAGGCATCTGCAGATCATTATGCAGAAAGAAATACATTGCGTATTAGGTATAGCAAATGTACCAAACATCCATAACCTGTTGCGTTATGTTGTCTTATGGTTGTTTTTTAAAATAACTTCAGAGGTGGCATTGCATAGACTCAAATTAATGTATGTGCTAGTCGACAATAATCTTTTCAGCCTAGCATATTTATAGTTCCTCCTTCTGGAGAACAAAGTTGTGTATGTGATTTAGGAAGGAAGGAAGAAGTGCAATAATAGCACTTTGTTGGTTCCCAGTGCTTGATAACTTACATCTAAGGCTATATGTGGCATTAATATACTTTAGCTGGTCATTTCCCAAAACATTATGGGCTTGGTGCCTGTGAACAGGCTCCTTCAGTTCAGATATCTACAGTACCACTGTTTCTCAAGCACTGTCCTCCTCTCTGTGAGAGTAAAAATCATCCCTCTTGTAGACCTTACTCGCAAAAGGGCTGACACACAGTGGGATTTACTACACCTCAATAAACTGAACTGGCAAACAGCAGCCCTGTACAGCAGAAACACGGGCACCGCCTAAAAAAGGCTTGCTTTTCCTGGCTCTGTTCTCGCAATCCTTTCTCCAGGAAGGGACAGGAGCAGAGACCCTCAAAGGAATTTCCATCCTGACATGTGCTGCTGTCCAGGCAGTTCAAAGCTTTGGAAGTTTCAGAAATGAAACATATGTTTCCAAGAAAGAGATGGATTCCTTCTCTCATTTTAAAACCATGAACTACATGCAAAAGCCCTATTAATAACAAATTAACAGAGACCTTTTCTATTGAGGTAAACTTTGAAATATGTATTTCTGCACATAATTCCATCTTCTTTTCACAGGTCATTTTTCTTCCTACATTTGTTATTTTTCAGTGCCATCAGTGACTAAATAACCTTCACAACCAAACTTCTCTGAAGCTGTCCCATTCTGAGCTTGGCATGCCCAGTCCAGAATGCAGACATGTTGCCATGGCAACACAGAGTGTCATCATAACAGTGGGCTGTGACCTCACAGGGGCATCACAAAGAGGAACAACTAAGAACTGGATGCAAAAGGCCTTATTTTCACCTAAATAAAGTTTAATAACAGACACTGTGGAAAACGAGAACTGCAAATGATATTTTGCCTCCTAGATTATTTTCTTTCCAGCTTTGCTTCTCTGCATGGCAATCTTCTAAATTATTTTAAAAATCTGGAAATCTGTTCTTAATCTGGTCCATTTAGGCTTAAGTATTGCTGCAAAAGCAATCACAACAAATAGATAAAAAAAATATTCTCCCTTAGAAGTACTTCAGAAAGTTTACCTAGAGAATGACAGGGGTTTAAAATGAACTCTGTCATCTTTAACTAAACCTTTGTCATTATTTTAATGTTTCTCTTTCCTTCATACAGCTAAATGGCACTAATTACAAATGTAATCACAAATCAGGTGGTCCAACAATATCTCCAGTAAGAAAAAAATTAGTCTCTTGAGCTAGAATAAAAGTTACAAATTTGACTTTCAAAATGGTGACTGATAAATTGGCAAATGGGCAACGTATTTTAAGAAATTTTAACAATCAGAGAGCCAGACAGAAGTTGATGGAGTTATTTTATACATAGGGAACACCCCCAATCCAAGCCTGGCCCACAATTTTCACTACCTTTTTAATACTAGATTTCCATGTTTTTCCTGAAGTTTATTTGAAGGATTCAAATATATATTCAGTAATGAAATGTCATCTACTGCTCTGCCTTCTACTTTAGTCCTGGTTTCTCAACTTAGAATCATGGAATGGCTTGGATTGGAAGGGATCTTGAAGATTATCTAGTTCCAAACCCCCTGCTATTGTCAGGGGACAATGCCCTCAGGCACAAAGGCCCATCTAACCTGGCTATTTTAAGACTATGTTAACTTGTGTTAAGACAATCTATAAATGCCATAATGGATTAGATATTATTATCAAACACCATAAACATTCCATTGTCTCTAAGAGTAAAAATGGTATCAAATTATTTCCACTCATATCTCCATTTTCCAGACCACATCTGCACTATTCAACACGAGGAGTGCAGCTCATGAGCTAATTGGAACAACCCAATGCATCCAGCAAATCTGGCTCCTTTCCATGTGCATGAATCATTCACAACTAGGCCTGGATCTCTATGAATGTGTACAACCATTATTTTTTTTTCTTCTTGTCAAGAAATTGTTGACTTCTCTTCTGCGTCCCTTGGGTTCCCCTGCTCTCAAGCGCCAGCAAACCTCCAGTGCTACCAGCCACAATGCTGCTGTGGTGCCTTTCCAATTAGCAAGGATAAAGTGATGAGCAACCACTCCTGGTTTTCAATGCCAAGAAATGCTAAAACAAATCATCTGTGAAATCTGAAAGGAACTTCTTGTTGTAGTTAAGATTGGACAGCTCTGGATTGTCAGGAGTCCTTCTGCATCACTAGGAATAAAATTTTTTCCCACTTCCAAAAATGGTAGTGAAGCTGGAAAGGAGGACTGTTTTGTTGTGATGTGATGATAGAAGTAAGAGATTTGCTATGTCTGCACATCATACTTCTATTCTTGAAATGACTGTTTTATGAACAATGGTAGGGAAATTAAACAGGATTTGAATTTGTCCTTCAGGTTATAAACAGTTCTAGTATTTACAAGGCACTTTGCACTTGACTGTATTGTAGCAGGGATAACACTGAAGCTGCCTAAAGATTTCCATTAGCCCAGGCAAGAGAGATTAGTAAGTATGTGAGTATATAAAATTTGACTTACCTGAAAAATCAAATAGTTATTTGTTGTAATTCTATCTATATAGATTTTTTAAAATTTCAAACTTTTCAGTGCAGATCAGCTTTTGGCTCCAGTTTTCTACCTTCTTTTCCCTTTTTTGGCCATTTATTTTGAGATCGAAAATTTCAAGAAAGCTTTGATATGAGGCTTAAGCTTTGAACAGCCACAAGTGTACATGGATTTGCAGATGGCTCAGCACAGACCACGGGGTCAGCAAAGAGCAATGGGAGAATCTCACTAGCTCCAACCTCCTAATGCAAGAGTCTCTGGTTGACAAACTGAGTCTGACGGTACCTTTCTATGACTTGTTGATTTTCCCTGGGCTGTTATTTGGGAGAGAACAGTTTTGCCTTTCATTTTTGTCTTATCAGGAGAGCGTACATTTGTAGAGGCCATGTTTGGGTTTTTTTCCTTTGGTGAGTGTTTTTAAAAAATAAAAAAAGATACTTTTGTTTTTCTGTTCTTGTAAGAATAAGGCTTTCAGTTTGGTCTCGTTCATTTTTCTAGGAATAGTTTTAAGGTGGAAATGAAATTCTTTTTCCATATCTCAAGCCAATGCCTAGACAATATAGTTAAGACATTAAGTGAATTGAGAATAAACCGTAACACTGTTTAAACCTAGCATAATAACTCAGCAGAAGCTGGAGAACTGCTTTGTCTGAAAGTTAACCTTGTTTTATAAGTAGAGCTGCCCTGTTATATAAGTAGAGATGCTCCTCCTCATGCTCCTAGGAGGAGGCATGAGCTACCTGTAGTCAATCCTCTCCTGCTTACAAGACTGCCATCTCCAGATCCCCATGGCGTTGGATAAACTGTAGGAGTCTGGTTTGGTGATCCTTTGAAACTACAGGCAAGCTTAAGAGAAGCACCCTAAAGAACTTCAACTTCACTCTCCACCATAAAGAGCCAGTGGGCTTCATCCATATACCCTGAAGAAAATTTTATTCCAAAATTCCAGCTTGGCTCTGTCCCCTCTCACCCTAGGGTTCCATTTTATTCACTACCCAAATATGTAAGAATACCACATAACTTGAGAAAACAATCTAAGCTTTCTTCTGTTCTACCACTGAGTAAGTCTTTAAGATTCAAGTTGTTAACTTTTCTGTGCCTTATTTAACAGGTGCAAAAATGGATTCACACTGCTTTCCAGTCTTGAACTGAGGCACCTTTGCTCCAGGGCTCCACATTCCTCCACAAGCACCACTGTAGGCTGTGCAAGAATTCCACTACATGCAATTGTAGAGTCATTTACTTTCCACACTTAGCCTTACCTGCATCTCTAATAGATCATAGCTAAAACCTGAAGTAGAAAAACTTAATTATTAAAAATGTTGCCAGAACTATATTAAAGAATCTGGGCACTTTGGCATTGATATAAAGATCCAAAATCATTCTGAAGATTGCTAAATGTTTGACAGCAGAAATACCAATCCGGTCAAGTCCTCGGATCCTAACCGTCCTTTTTGTCTTGCAATCCTACACTAAGTTTTCCCTAAAGTGCTTGCTGTTTTGTAATATTGCATTTTAAAATGGACTGAGCAATCCTACACCCACACCATGCTAAGCGAGACCAATCTGATGATTCTGTGTTAGAATGATCTCCATTAATTACAGAAATGCTGTGTGGCCCAAGACATCTGAATGAGACACTAGTGATGCATTTTTATTTTTTTCTTCCTATCAGTTACACTAGTCCAGGATTTGCTGTTATAGCGACACTTTGCATATTCAGTTAACATTATGTGGTTACAAAATGAGATATGCAATCACTTCACCACTGTGGTTTTGCTACTAGTAAGTCTCACCTATCTGCAGCCAAAAGGTTTGCTGTAAGATTTCTTTTTCCAAAATCTTGTCCCTGGAATGTGTATTCTCAACAAGACCAGGTTAATCCAGGAGAGTTTATTAGCTGTATTAGCTGTGGTGCCTCTCCTCAGAATAATAATGTGGAAGAGGACTAGTATTTCTGAAACACTAATAGAAATTGTACATGGAGGAAATGCTGCATTTCCTTTGTTCTTTACATGTTCTATAAATATTTCATGTTTTTGTTAAAGCTGTGTTATATCTGGAAGTCTGCCTACTCTCTTGTTTAATTTTTCCTGAATCCTTCAGGGCTGTAGATAACTTGGGATACACAGAGATTTAACATTCTGTATTTATGCTCTGTTAATAGACACCACATGAAGACTAGGAATGTAATCAGGTTGTGAGGAACAGAGAGGAAAATTTTTAGCATGTCTAAAAAAGGACTAGACTTAGAGTCCTTTTGGTGAAAGACATTTCTATTACTCATACTTGTGACTTTCCATCCTTCTGACAGAAAAAAAGAATGAGAAAGGTCATCAGAGCATCCTAGACTTGATCAGATATTGGAACGGCCCTGCTGAGTTTTGCATCTCGACACTTTGAATTACAGCAGTGGAATTTTTAGCAACAAGCCCTTCCTTTTCCATCTCTGTATATTCATTTATCACAGTCAGTGGTTGTCCCCAGCTTCTCTTGATCATAGTCAGCTTCTATCCCTTGGGAGAAAGTATTGTCTAATATCAAAAGTTTCTCCACTTACCTCTGCAAGTAAATATAACCTTTTTCTTGCCATAATAGTCCTAATGCACCCAAAACCGAACAACTCTAAACTTCTTCCTGTGGTAATATGTGCAGCAAAGGTGCCTGAATATCAAAGAGATGTACAAAACTTTGTGTCCATAGATATACTTAGATCATTGAGTGAAAAAGTTGAACTGCTTTCATAAATGACTCAGTGCTTGTACAATCCGTTTAGAAACACAGGCCAACCAACGATAATGCGATTGATTCACAAGCATAAAATTGTCGAAGATGGGTTTTACATGGTTTTAGTGTGCTCATGATGTATAAATCATTCTTTAAAGTGGACTGTAGTTCCTTAGAACCTAAGTTCCTTAGGTGCTTATGAAAATTTTATTCATTATTTTTCTATTTTTCATGCTGTTCCACTATTTGTTTGTTTAAAGATATGTATTGAGAAGTCAGTGAAAAATGAATCATGGATAACAGTTCTTTGATCTTTCAAATATAGTAATATTTTGAAAGAAGTTATCCCAAAAAAAACAGTTATTCTCTGAAGCAGCTCCGTTTTACCTCAGGGCCCCATATATTTGCCTGGAAATTCAGCAGTGATGCTGGTTTGGTAATGTCCATTGGGAGTCACTAGAAAAACACGGAAAACCTGGGCATGAATAGATTTTCCAATGCAACTGGAAAAAGAATGATTTCACCTTTTTCTGTGTAAAAAGGTGAAGTAGTTTAAATGTATCCTGAAGTGAGAATCATACAGTCTCAGCACATGTTTTCCTTAATTATTGGCACATTTAAGCTGAACTGATAATGTACAGTATATTTCATACAACACTAGATTTATGAAGGGTAAGATTTTGATGGCACTGCACATACTGAAATACACATACTGAAATGCACGAGGAGTCCCACTAACAGCAATGAAATTTCTCACAGCATAAAATGCTGAGCAGAAGGTTTATAGGGCAGCCAGAGTGTGGTTTCTTGTGTTTTGAACTCCTCCTTCAACCAAGTAGTTAGGAAAGGTCAGGTGTATTTTCTCCTCCTGAGAAAACAAGAGGCTGGTTGGTGTAGCAAATCCCGAGTCCCTTTTTTCCATTTCCAAGAAACAGAGCTGGAATCCCATGCATACTCCAGAAAATAAAAGTACCTGAGCACAAACACAAGCATCTTCTGATCTCCCTAGGGATTCAATATTTTTATTTGTAATGATGATATCTCTAAGAAAGTAAGGCAGTGGCTTATTCACAAACCATAATGGGAGTTTCAAGGGTATTTGCTCAGTGACTGAAATCCTGAGATCATGTCTACAAGTCTTGGCAATTGCTCAATTACTTTTATTACCATTTTAAAACTCATCTGTGCTATTTCCCACATGAAAAACAAAGCCCACGCAGGTTACTTGTGCTGTATTAGCATGCTTCCACTTGAAGTTCCAGCTTCATATGAGGTCCTACATATCAAGATGGAGTCCCCAAAGAAAAATTAATGTTCTTTGTTTTTCTAAGGCAATAACTAAAATTAAATAAAGAAATCTTTTCCTAAAACTGAATGCCTTAGGATTTTGCTCTCCACATGCAAATGCCTACCAAAACTTTAACAGCCAGTAACAGAGAGCATCTTCTCCCATAAGCCTAGTGATGGAAACAGAATTTAAAAGAGCTTTTGAAGCTCTCAACAGCTCTGCCTCCTTCAGCAATGCCACATGAAACTATTCAAAGCAGACACCTTTTAGAGTCAACAAAAGGTTCTGCTGTCAATAGAGGTGGAGGAGGATCAAGCCATAAAAGAAGGAAAACAAATTGCTTTGTGCTAAAACTCATTGGTAGTCACTGTGTTGGAGTCAAGGCCCATTTAACTCCTTTCACAGTTACATGAGAATGATGTGTAAGGTGTCAACACTACCAACACAGCTGTAGTCTTCCTGATGATCACAGTTACTACTGCAGAATGTCCCACAAGTGAGTAGGTCCTTTAAAGATAATATTCTTGGGAATTTCCTCCAATCTGGAAACAGTAGCTCTGGGGTTTTATGTCATTTCCATGGGTCGTCTTCATGGGGGTGAATCTTTCCTGCGTTTTAACAATTTTAAATTAGGTTTTGGCCTTTAGGATACCACGTGTAATTTTTTTTAGTTAATTTTGAAGGAATATAATCAAGAACTCCTTTGATTTAATGGTCTTTTTTTTCATTCACTTTTAGAGAGACTTTCCATCAAGTTGAA
Organism: Pedionomus torquatus; assembly: GCA_013398155.1. NCBI lineage: Eukaryota > Metazoa > Chordata > Aves > Charadriiformes > Pedionomidae > Pedionomus > Pedionomus torquatus. The sequence goes on from VZRU01010609.1 coordinate 327,150, forward strand.
AACATTCTAGTTAATGCTAAGTACATTCACTTAAAAAAAAAGAGTGATTTAAATACAAATATTTTTTTAAATGAGTCACCTCGAAAAGCTGAAAAAATTACATCATTTCAAACTCTGCACACTCTCTTTAATTTCTACTGGACTTTCAAACTGACTTCAGAAATGTGAGATAATTTTATTATCCTGCAAAATCTTAGGCCTTTGCAGTCATTTGTATCAGTGTTTCATCTGTGAAATCTTGATTTGGACTTCCTGGCAGATTTGTACTGAACAGCATCTCTAATCCCTTTTAGGGCATGTTTTGTAGGCTGAAAGAAAGGGATATTTAACGTAGGCAAAAATTTAAAAAGCGCCTTACCCAAAAGATTTTCCCCTAACCCAATCCTCTTTAAAACACGAAACCCAATACCAAGTAGACAGTAATTCCAATTTGTAACAAAACCAGGAAAAAGGGGGATTGCCGGTGGTTATGCATAAGTCTCCATATAAGCCAGACAACTTAATAACACCACTTATTAGGGAAGCCTTATAGGTAATCCCATTAAAGCTATTCAGCAGAACACTGATATTTTTCTGAAATCTGCTTGGAAGCAGACAGGATTATTTGAACAAAATGTGAGCAGCTTTCCAGTAAACCTCATCCCTCCACCTCTTACTCCCAAAGGCTGCAGACCTGGACGCTCCACCATTCTCTCACTGACTGATGAGGTGAAATTACAACTCAGAAGTAAGGAGGGATGGAGAGGCAGACGTAGAATCTTCTACAGCTTTTCTCATCAAGGCATGACGTGAGACCTTGCTGACACTGCCACAGGTTTCTTCGCTGGCCCTGGATAATGGTAATTCAGGTAAACTGGTCACAAAGTGTAGCAATTAATTTCTGGCAGATAGTTTTGGTTTCCAAGTGTACAGACACATCAACAAATATTAGAGAGACTACTGCTTATTATGCAGGTGGCCTTGCATGGACATTGTTCCCCCTTATTTTCTCTACACTTAATGCTATCTGCCTTCCCACCCAAGGAAACACTACACCTCGAACATGTGAATTGTCCTTGTGATCCAACCCTGTGGGTGAGAAACCAGCTGGGTTGTTAGTTGGCAGTGAACCCTCGCTGCTGAGAATGAGTGGTGGTGGTCTGACAGAGGTACAGAGAAATTTGGAACAACAGGAAACTACAATCTTGTTTGAACCTGAGAAAGGGTGAATTTCTGTTTTAAAGCACCTTATCTAAACAGTACTTAAGGAAGGAAACCTTATGAACTCTTGTTAAAAACTTATAGCTGTAATTTAAAAACTCCTTTCATCTAGCATGAAGGGTTTTTTTGCCTTGAAAAAACAAGGATGCAGTGTTCTCATTTACATGTACTGTCAGTGAAATGGGGATACTTTCGGCAATGCTGTTTTCACTTCCTAATTCTACTCTTTTATATGTCTGTATTTCTGTTGGATTTTCAGAACCCTTGAAGATCCCTACATAAATTTTCCCTGAAAGAGAGTCAGTTTTTTTCTTCTTTTTATGTGAGCCATATCTATTTTATTTGGGTTTAACAATGGAAGGAGATAATTGTACTCTGTGTAAACAATCTGCAAGTAGATTAGTCCAAAACTACAAGGATATCTGGTTTCTCTAAAGGTGTCTGTAATTACATGGAAAAGTTCTGAAGAACGTAATTATTCATTTTAGAAATAGGGCTGGAACATTACATGACTGTCTGTTTGAGGTTTGGAAAAGGGAATATCATGGATCCAGAGGATTCCTTTTTAGGTCAGTGCCTACTTTGGTTTTAGGGCAGTGTACTGATATGGCAGCTAGGGAGAAATTTGTGCATCAGTGAAGCCATGAGTTCAGTGACTCCTTCTAGACACCAAGTCATCTCTGCAAGGCTCTAGAAGGGGAATTTTTACCTATCACTGACTGGGTGCTGGGACTTGTTTTTTCCAGGGTGTTGCTTTTGGAGTGGATGCAGTATTGCTGAGAGTAGCAGTGTCCCCCACAAGCAGTCATTGGAGAAAGTCACCTTAGGGTCTTAAAGGATATTTCCTAGGACAAGTGTTTCATAAGTTGACCTCTGTGTAGCAGCTTCCTTCTTGTCTTGTGCAGAACTAAAAGCAACTCTCTGCTTTTAGAGGGGCGATGGTTGGATTGCTCTTTCCCTTCATGGCCTTACTGAAAATTGACAAGATACTGGGAAGACTGGAAAGTTTTGCTAAGCCTTTCCAGAACGGCTTCTCTACTGGCCGAAATAGATGAATAGCTGCTCATTTAGTGGTCTTTGTAAGGTTGCTGTATTTCTGAATGGTACCTTTAAGCCAGGAGTTTGATGTGCTTTAAAAATCACTGCTTGTTTTGACTTTCCTGCTTTTCCCCACTTAGATTTGTCCTGATACCAATGCTGCTATGTCTGGTGGCTTACCAGGTACCTCTGTAAAACATCCCTGATTGAGACACTCAGAGCTTCTTTTAGTGATGTACTAGTGGCTCTATCTTGATGAATTAGAGAGAGCTATGTGTTGATAATTTTCTAGTCTTTATATAAAAACACAGGCTTTCCACCCCCTTCTGTTAATTTTGACCTACATTCTGGTTCTGCCTCGGGTAACTCAAGACCACATTTACCAGGATGTATCTCTTTCTTTTCATGTCTCTTCCTTGATTAAACTTTGATTTCATTTTGGCCTGAGTGAATTTCAGTCAAGGCAAGGAACAGAAGTTAGCTTTCCAAAAAGGAATAAGCATGTTACTTGTCTTGAAGTTATGTCAACTGTGTCCATCTACATGCTCTGCCTGGCTAATGACAGCATTAATTTTGTCAGGGTTCCTCTCTTGAGTAAATCCATACTGTTCATGTATCCCATACTGGAAATATTCTCATGGTGGCTTTAGTATAATTATTGCAATTCATTACATTTTAGATCATTTCTCTTCCTCTCAGAGTAAGGGCTTTACTTCCAATTTCCCTAGGAGATGTTGGCCAGGTTGGATGGGGTTTTGAGCAACCTGGTCTAGTGGGAGGAGTCCCTGCCCATAGCAGGGGGGTTGAAACTTGATGATCTTTAAGGTTCCTTCCAACTCTAACCATTCTGTGATTCTATGACACCAATTTGCATTTGTGGCAACATCTCTTTTACAGTGAGAGTTTCAGTTTACCTCAAATCAGATGTCAGATTTCTTATAACTGGAAAGAAAATGGTTCTATCTGATTGTTTCTTTAAGTATGCAGAGGTATGTGTATTTCAAGTGAAACCAATTCTTAGCACTGTAGATATTCAGAGGTGTAACCAGCCACAGAATCAGCAGGTTTTTTTATATGCACTGCAGGATTAGGTCCTAGTTGATTATGCTTTCAAAGTAGAGCAAAATAAGAAAAGGCTATGGCATGCTAAAAAATCTGTAAAGAATTCTTTGAATATCTGATGTTTCCTTCCCAGGTGCATCAAGAGAAGATCATAGAAAGTGTCAGTGGCATCTTTTCCTCTTTTCTTTGCTTTCAAATCATAGTCACAGAGGGGCAGACAAAGTCAGCTAAATTGCTCATCCTCTGAAAGTTCTGGGAAATACTTCCAGCAATAACACAAATACTGAGAAGTAGAGTGTCAGTCATCCTGCAGCCATTTAGGAATAGAGACCAGATGTGATGAACAGTCTCACTTAGGAGGGAGGAAGGGGAGGAGGTGCTCCGGAGTTGCACGTGCACTCTCAGGGGTTACAGAGGTTTCATCTCTTCGCTGAGGCATGAGAGCAAGGCCAGAAGAAGGTCACAAATGTTGTCTGTTGTTGAGAGTTTAAACCCCTTTGCTGCTGCCCTTTTCTCCATCCTGCTCAGATAGCATAAAGAGTTATCTAAACTCTAGCCACCAGACACAGAGTTTAACCTGATGGCCAGATGGTAGACGGCTTCCAAAGGGCAGGAAGGGTTGTAGCTTTCATCAGCTAGATTAAACTTCACTTACAAAAGGGGGTAATAGGGTTGTCCCTTCTTTTGTCATATTGCTCTTATTTTCTAGCCACCAAGCAGCTGGATGAGCTGGAAGCAAATGCTCCTTGTCAAAGAAATTAATATCTCAATCATTGTTCTCCAAAGCAGAACAAGAATATATGAGGGTTTCCAGGAAAGTTCATTTTGTACACTTGTCACACATGGTTCCTTTCATTAATATAACAGATCAATTACTGCTTTGAGATATTTTTCTTTACTCTTCTTCGGGCTATGCACTTTTGATTAGAGGTGATTGAATAATTTATTGCAAATTGCTTATTGGAAAAGGTTTGCTTTATTTTGTTCCATCCAGAATAATGTATTTTCAAATGATTATTCAAATTATTATTTGAACATTCTTCTGAATAGTTTCAGTGAAAAATTCTTGATGTAAAGCTTACTAGGAAACAGATTTGTCACAAAAAGAGGTGAAAACCACTGAAAAACATTTTGATATTCAAGACTGTCAACTAGTTCGAAGTGGATGAACAGATCTACTTTCTTACACACACAGACTGGTTGTTAACCAGTCTGTTGTTGGTTTTCTAATCTAAACACACTTGTGTTTTACAGCATTCACTTTGTAATTATTCCCCACAAGTCATTGAAAATGTGCTATTTCTATAAACATCCCTGCTCCTAAATTCATTTGAAGTGATATTCACTGGTAAATAAATGTAGACAGTGCAAAAAGACATGAAAGAAAAATCCCTTGGGGAAGGAGGGGGGGTAAATCACAGAGATAACATAAACTTTGGAAGTTTTTATATAAATAGACCTACAGATTTCCACATATTTAGTCACTGGAGAAGATTAAAATGTTTGATGTGCAGTTACCGTTTCACATGAAAGCAAAAGGTAGGTTTTCAATTGCATTTGGTCCTTGTAATTCAAGTGCTGACAATCACTGGAAACCTAATTTAATGTACATTTTATAAGATCTTTAAATGCATTGTGGAAATTCCCCCCTCCCTTTGCCTGGCCATGCATTCCCTCCTGCTGCGGTTTCATATTCATAGGCCCATTCCTAGCAAGCCCTTCACATGCCAGCAGCTCTCCTTTCCCCTGTTTGCTTTCTGGAGCTGCTCCCATCTGCACAGGCACTTGACATGCCTACAGCTGCCCAGCTCTTCTCAGATCTCTCAGGGTATTTGTTTAATCAACACAATTACTTGTGGCTTGGTCAGCACAACAAGGTGAACACGCTGCCAGAATTGGGGCTTGGCTCTTCATCATCCTGTCCCTGGGGACATGTCCCTGGCACAACACATATATCAGCACTCTTCCAAACATATGCAAGGTCCCACTCAAAGACAAGCCACAGGTCTAGGTTCCCCACATACCCCTCCCAATTTCTTCCCTGGTAGATCCAGTTGCTTTTTGCCCCTGTCACCAGCTGGCCTCATTTCATTCTCTCCTGTCTCATACGGCAGGCACCAGCCTTCAAGAGAGGAATTACCCTCTGCAACCTTCTCTGTAATGCCCTAATTTTTATGCTTAGGAGGGTTTGCTTTGTCTTGGCAAGTGAGCCATGAGGTCCCAGTGAAGTGTCACTAGTCAGTATTCCTCTGATCTTCCTTTTGCCTCTCCTATGCAGAGAAGCCTCCTGATGTAAGATTGGAAAGGCAGGCTGTAGCAGATAATTTTGAAGGGCACAGATCACTTTCCCTGCTGTCAGTCAGCAAATTGCCCTCAGGGAGGCACCTACTTACCCCTCTTTTTCCCTGTACCCTGAGGGAAATGAAGTGGTGCAGTTGTTGGTGTAGTAAAAAGGTTCCCCAGGAGCAAATTGCTTTGAAAATTCCTGGAGTGCTTCTATCCCGTCAGGGTCAAGCAAGATGTTTATGGGCCTGAGCAAAAGAGTTCGGATGTGTTCTGGAAGGATGCTGTACTCAAGGGGCTAGGGGGAAGCTCCAGGAAAAACTTTTTCATTTCTTAGAGATTCTTTGCAACAGGAGTCTCTGAGCAGCTCACTTTCCCAAGGCAATACTGAGTGAAACTGGCCAAGTGTGTTAGGAAGAGCTCAGGGAAGGCAGGAAGCTGGTGAGAGGGTCAGGAGGAAAGGGAGGCTGTTGGTTTCCTGGATGACCTTAAAATAATATGATTGCTTATATTAATTTGAACATTTGCCAAAGAAACTGTTGCAGCACTCCACAAATGCTGCATGATATTGCAGAGAGGATGACTTAACGAGAACAACTTTTCCTGTCAAAGCAGTCAGAAATTGTACCTCACCTCCACCATGAGATAATATCCTCTCTCAGGCTTCTCCATTTTATCAGGACAAGTAGACATAGAAGAGGCAGCAGGTCTGCAGCAAAAAAAATTCATGCTGTAGCACTTTTTTAATGAAACAAAAGACAGAAGCTTGGTCCACTTCCTTGCACGGCAATTGCCAGCTGTGCTGGACTGGAGCCAAGCAGGAGGCAGTGCGGCCACCAGACAGGCCTGAGGCAGACTTACTAGTGCAGAAGTCCTGTGCAACAGCAGATGTTTTCCCCAGGGACTGCAATGTGCTTTAGTTCTTTTCTGTGGCTTTTAGAGATGGAGGGAACTGCTCTGTCAGTTATGTTTTAGAGGAGGAACTCCTCTTGTCCAGGTGGTCATGTTTTCGCAAGTCATGCAAGTAATAGAGCATGTAGGATGTGATACTTCCCTGCTCTTGGCAAGCAGTTGTGCAGGATCTCCCTGAGCCACCTAGCACAGGAAACACCCATACACCTATCCGCCAAGGAACCAAAGAGGTCTCCATAACATCTGGCAGTGAGCTTCACAGATCAAATTATTCCCCACGTGGAAAGAAGAGGCCATCTCACACACCCTCTCCCTCTTTCAGGAATGATGCTATAACTTCAACTAACATGGCCTTTTAACAAAAAAAAATGGAGAGAAAAAAAGTAGAAAAAGACATCCTATGAATATGTCACAAAAAATTTTTGGCACAAGCACATAAATTAAAAGATCAGAAGTTTTTCACATCTTTGTACTTTTAATGAGCACAAGTGCACAATGCAAAATCCTGAGTGAAAATTTTATGTGGAGACTTCAGTAATTTGTTGCTGTAACTTTAGTATTTATTTCCCAGTGAAAATTCCAGATACAGAATAAAGGTTTTTAAGAACAATCACTGCTTTCCAGCATATTACAGCGCTGCTTTTTTAGAGTGGCTTTTCTTTTTTTTTTTTTTAATGTACTATCCCTGGTCCTAGGACTCAGGTTTCCTTCTTTTGTTCTCTTCCTCACTCCACCCCTGCCTCCAAAAATAATGTGCTTCTATTGACCAGTGTGCTTCTGTTAAAGTGATATGAAATACAGAGGCCAGATGACACAGTGTGTCCTATGATAGCTAATGGTCACCTGGGGTGTGGCAGTGAGGTTGTGTACAGTGTGTTTCTAAGTTTAGCTCAGCAGCTAAACTGAGCGGTATCTCTTCGCTCAGCTTAAAAGGAAATAAGGTCTCAAGCTTGAAAAATTAATTCCAAAATTTCTATTTAATGATTATTTTTAGTTTCCTCAATGAAGACAATTGTGTGATATTCCTCTTCGATTCAGTAATCATTAGGATGCATGCCAGCATCCCAATCTGGGTCTTCCCAGTTGGCACTTTGTACTCATTTCACTCAAGTTTAGTAGATTTATTTCCTCCATTGCCCTGCTAATCCATCTCATTTCAAGACTAAAAAAGGGAATGAGACATGAAAACTCAAAATTGTTGTGTCAGGTTCTTTTTTCGATTGCTATGCTGTTTTTTTACACTTGTGTCCACACTATAACTAACAATGCACTCATGTCTACCTTGTAAAGACACAACTCACAGGAATGCACAAGTTGCATGTTTCCTCTGGCAGATCCTTGTTTTATTTCAAGTCCAGCAAAGGCACTAGATCTACATGAAGACATTGCCCAAACCAATTGTCAGACTTAATTCCTTCTTCTTTTATCATTTGGCATTGCAAATACATGGAACCATGTCTGGCTTTTTTTGTAAAAGCATTTCTAAAGTTATTTCAAACAGCAAAAAGAACTTTGTTTTTTCTTCCAAGAATGTAGCTCCAGTCAGAGATCAAGCACAGAGATTTTCAGCTGAAAAGATAAACATTTGGGAAAATAATTCAATGTTTTGCAAAGGAGTCAGTGAACCTAGCGGTCTTACTACTTGATGACACTGTGTTATGGTGACTCAAAATAGGCTGTTAGAAAAGCAAAGAACTCGGTGAGCCATTACACAGTGGGCATCTATTCCCTCCCCCCACCTATTTTTTGTATTCCTTGGTTTGTTGAGGAGTTGAACTGAGCAGCAAAGTTTTTCTCCCAGTGCTTCAATTCCAGAGATTCCAAGCTGCACTTTAAAATGAGTAAACATCAGTCAGTTTTTAACAGGAATTGCAGACACTTGGCAATTCTGGCAGTCAGCTTCCTTTAAAGGCTTAACTATAGTTTTAGTTAATGCTTCTATATGTGATGCTTTTGATTGCCATTAAAAAGTAAATAATAAATAAATAAGTGAATAAATAAACAAGCCCAAAACAGCCAGGCTCCCAGGTCTGTTCACTTTGACCAATACAGATATTTTGTCCAGCTTGGTATTATTTATACTATGGGCATCACAAATAGCTTTTCATAGCACTGTTACTTCTAGTGCTGGGTCAGAGTGGGAGCACTGATTTCAGGTTGGGGGATTACTCAAACTTTGCACCCCTCTAATGTCCATGTGACTGCTCTCCTGTGCAGGTCTCCTTTAGGAATGTAAACGTGACAGCTTGTGGTTTCTTGGAGGTTTTCCTCTTCTCCACTGGTTTCAGGTCTGTTAAACCAAGCTTCCTGCCTTTGCAGTGCTGAGGTATGAAACGAATAAAGCTGTTGAGCACTAAATTATTCTTCTCAGAGGAAAAATAGGATGGGCAGGGAACTGCTACTGAAATGTGATGATCTTTCTTACACTGGCAGTGCTATATAGCAGCTTGCTGATCCCCCTCATTGAGGGAGGTAGATTCAATGGAAGTCAAATATCAGCTTATTTTCCATCGTCATGGAGGGTGACGTGGTCCATCCTGGCACTATGGGTCCAGGGGTCCTGGCTGCCCATCAAACATTGTGACTCTGAACTACTATGTGAGCCAGTGGAGAGGATGGGGTCCTCCTGACTTCCACCAGCAGTTATCATCTGGAGTTAGTTACCCTGTTGACTTAACTTGTGGCCAACCAGTACAGCCACTGCCATTTTCATTGTCTGGTGTGTACCCTCTGTGAAGGTAGCTGATGATACTTGGTGGAAATCTGACCTTTTCTCTCTCATTGTTATATTTTGCCTAATTAAACAGCATCAGCAGAGTAGGACTGGGGAGCATGTTTATAATTTTTCCTGATAAAAGGAATAATGTCACCTGACAAAGGTGTCACTTGGGAAAGTTGTTTCCTAACAAATGTCTTCCTTACCATGTGCCTTAAAACAAAGGGACTAACTGAAGCTGGACTTGGTGGCAAGAATAATAATGGGAAAAACCTGACCAGTTCTGTGCCTTAGCATAATGAAGTATTTGTAACAGTGTTAAAATGCACAAAGTGAATGATAATATGCAATGAGATGAAGAGGTACAGTCAACTGAAATGGTATAATGGCAGGGAGGCTTCTTTCTGTGTGCAGATGCCAAGGCCACAAAGAAACTCCAGAGAGGGAGGCCCAGGAGGGAACAGCCTGCTCCTGATGACTCCTGATGGCCTATCCCTTCATTGTATTCATGCACAATTTGGTGTTAAGGCGATTGGTGCTGTGGGTGGGATGTGTGTGTGCCAGCGCCCACGGTGCTGGCCAGCCCCAGAAACCAAGCAGCTGCTCAGCTTCCACTGCCGTCTCTCCATTGACCACCCGCTTTTGGGAAACTGGCAGCTACTTCACATCCTGCAGACTTTTATCCCGCTGTCAAGTTTTGTCAAAATTGGCCAATAGTGCATTATTATGGAGGCAGTGATAAGCAGACAGACAGACAACACGATCTCATACGCCTTGTTTCCTTTGGAAACCAGGCTAAAAATAACACAATGATGAACAGAGCTTAACTGAGAGACATGTTACAGAAGGGAGCTGGTGGAGACTGAAACAAATGTGACTCTCCCATTGTTATTTCACATGCCTGGATATCGGCAACAGCCCCTCATAATACTTCTAGCAATTTGCTCACTTGAAACAGAGCATACAGATGTATCTCCTTATCCAGAGCTGACTGTTCTCAGTGAAAATTAACATCCTGGTAATTTTAAACCCTGAAAACCACTAAGGATTCCAGCAGGGCTGGGATTGTGTCCAATAGTATCTTAATCCTTCTTTTTTCTTTTTGTGACTACACCAAAGACAATAATTATACGTTCTATTTAAACAAACAGAAGTACTTCTCTCAGTGCTCCTGACTGCTATCAAAGCATTCATGTGAGTTCATGATCCCCGGGCTTCCTAGCTGGAAGGGTGTTCAAGAGGTCTAACAGCAAGAGAGCAGAGGAGAAACTGGAACACACGATATCACAAAGAAAATAGGTAGCGTAAATGATCCTACAAAAAATAAAGAAAGGAGGACAGAGATCACAAAAGAAAAATTTTTACTTTGATAGCTTAGCTGAAAAATTTGGAAAGAAAGTGAATGTAGACTGAAGCAAAACAGTCAAGAAAGTTCTGACTCAACCATCCTCTTATTGCAAGTCCGCTTGAAATACTTTAACTTCCCTTTTGGTCTATGCAGTCTTCTTGTTTAACTTTGAAAGAAAACAAAGGACTACAATGAATATAATTTTTTTTAAGCTCAAGATTGTCTTCTTTGCAAGTCTTTCCTCCTTCAGGACTGAGGACCATTTAAGAGTAATCAAAACATTTCCCCAGGCTTTAAACTGGGAAATTTAATGACACAAAAGCGATATTGTTAGAGTCCTCTAGGATTTTGGAAAAGTGCTTATACTTTTGAGTTGTTTATTGGGCTAACATGAAATCTATTAGTGATTTAGTTTGATTTTTAATTTAGTAGATATATAGTAGCATAATTATCAGAGTTATGGTTTCCAAACAGAAAAACGTGTTTACACTCACATACTGCAACAAGTAGTAATTACCTTCTATCAGAGACATTAATCACACTGGAATAAGAATGAAAGTCATCATGCCAATGTATGATGAAAGGAGTGGTTTATCCCTGAAGTTTAAGTTCTTGATGAAGCTTTCAACAATTGAAAGAAACTGATTGTTTGAAAGAGTCAATATATCCGTTAGCTTTGGCTAATGGTGATTAAAACCACTGCAAAACAAACTTGAGTAATGAGGAGTTTTGCAGTTAATTAAACAGCGTTCAGATTTCTCTTTTAGGCAGCTGCCACATGAGCAGTGAAGCTCTGTTAGAGCTCAGTGTCACCATGGTGTAAAGGGGAAGGACCATGAACTGGCTGGTCCAGCAGGGGAGTCAGCCCAAAGCACAAAGGCTCACACACACACAAGGCATACACAGCCTGCGCAGTAGCTTGCAACACAGAGACAGTTTTGCACAGATGTAGATCATTGCAGACCTCGGTGTCCCTGGCCAAATGTAAAACTTGCAGAAATTCCTCGTGCATGTTTTGTGTATCAGTGAAAACACACGTTAATTCAATATATAGACTTTTATGGATTTTAGTTACTTCTGCTTCAAATGGGAGTAGATAAGTGATAGAAGCAAACACAATGCCAACTATTTATAGTGGCGTTTTACATTTCCATGGATCTCATCCAGAGGTGGAAAAAGACTTGTGGATTCTGGAGAACTAAGCTCCACAGTCCTTCCCTGATCAAAATGAATTATGTTGACTGTATTTGACAAAAAGAGAAAATAAGAACCTATGAAACAACAATTTTGACAGAACAGGCTGCTCATTGTTTGTTGATACATTCAGAATGTACAACTTCATGGAAGGGGCTACAGGCACAAGTAGGAAACTTCCTGTCACAAAAACCTGCTCTCCTCTCCTCTGCCCCCTCCACCTCCATCAGGCAGCCTGTGTCCATCACCAGCCCTCCTCTTCAGCTCAGGTACAAAAGAAAACAATTAACTCCCTAGCTCGCTCTGTGCTGACAGTCACAGGTCTGGCATTTTGAGAGGCATGATTTTGAGAGTTTGAGAGGGACCCAGCAGGGTGGTGCTATCTAAACCTATTTAATTCCAAATAGAAGGTAGGTACCTGATTTCATTTTGCTTCCCAGAAAATTCTTGATCATGGACTCTAACTTGCATTACTTATTCATATTTCCAAGTGCAAAGCTATCCATACAAATTATGTTTCCTGAGATAAAAACTGAGTCTTTTGATTATGATAGTGCTTTGACAATGCAACTGGTAGATGACATTCCATAGGCCATGCACAACATCTGATAAATCCCAAAGGTGTTGGCTTTGACCAGCTTATATAAATATACTTATCACTGGCTCCAATAATTACATTTACATAGAACATGACTGCCTTCCGAGCACACATTTTGAAAATCCCCTCTCACCATCTGTGCTTATGCAGCAACACTTCCCTCTCCTCCCATGCATGTGACTGTTTCATATAGGAACATTTGTGTGCTCTGCCCAGCTGTATGTGTTTGAATATGTTGCCAGACACAGCCATTCCAATGAAATCACTGAACTGTTATTTGGAGGGCTGAAATTTCACCCACTTCATAATTTATTTTACTCTCTCCAGAGCCAGTCCATCACTTACCCACTGGAATGCATTGCCAGCTGTCACAGCACACTAATACTCATTGGCTAGGGAAACTTCAAAGTCTGGTAAGTTGTCCCAGTGGGAAAAAAAAAAAAAAAAAAAAACAANCACACCAGCTTAGTTGCTTGCTTACCAGGCATGCACAAGTTCCTATTTCCCATACTTTGCTGCAGCAGCCAAAAAAAAGAGCAGAAAACCTGTCTGCTGTCCCTCATCTCTTCCAGACAGCATTCACAAATCTCTCACAGGTCTCTATATCTGTGGGAATGGGATCAACTTTGAGTTTTTGTGTCTCTGTGCTAGTGTAGGATTTTTTTTCTCTATAAATCATAATATTGCATCTCATCTGGAGAGAGACTAAATCTGACTCAGCGGGAGAACAGTCCCAGAAGAAGTACAAAGCACAAATGGGAAAGGCAAAGGAAGAAACTATCTCTAAGTCAGTCAAAAGGAGATTTTTGGTGATGAGCACCTCGGTTTACCAATCAACTAAAGTTCTACTTGTCCCTTTGGACTCTTTCTCCCATTTTAGGGGTTATGCTCACCTTGTTTTGTAAAGGAGGGTTTCTTATCATACTGTGCTTCACAGTTCATGGAGATTGTTGTAATTAAGGTGGCAGACTGGGTTTTTTCTCTGTATGTCTATTTTCCTCCTAGCATCACGGGAACATAGTTTATGAGCAACAGAAGGATTTGGAAATTAATGTCAATAATGTGTAGGCATGAGGAGTTTGTAACAAAGTTATTACCAAAGCTGAGAGGGAAATGGAAGGTTTTGCTTGTAGCTTTTATGACTGCAGGGAAGGGTGGGATTAGAAACCTTTGTGGATCACTCCTCCCAGTTCTTCCATTGGACTTGGCGAGAAGAAGGGCAGGAAGGAAAGGAGAGGAGGAGGTTTTGGAGAAGGGGCTGTGTTTTCTCAGAAGCTGGAGGAAAGTCACACTAAACCTTGGCTGTGTTACCTATGCCAGGCACAATGATATACCTGTTTAAATCTAGTCCTGTGTTCATCCTTTATTTGCCTACTGCTCCAGATAGATTTGGTCAAAATCAGGCATTCTTGCTGTAACCCCAGTGCTTTGATCTTACCTCAACTGTATTTTCATGAGGAGGCTGATAGAAAACTGTTGGCCTTCATTTGTGATTTTCAGAAGATTAATGGTAACTGGTCACCACCTCATTTATTTGCAACTGTGGCATAAAGGGAGCACTGGTTTCATCAAAGGAATTGGCAACAGGTTATACGTTACACATAATCTCCACCAGCTGCAAGTGCAGCTATCTGATATCTTATACTGCAGTTATGTGATGATATCTGTCTTCTTCCTTTACTGTTTTTCTTAGATATTAATATTTCTAAGTAATTTTTTCAAAAAATAAAAAAGAGAGAAAAAATGAACCCGCTTCTCCCCACCCCCCTGACATTTCCTACCCCGTCTATGAGAGTCTGCTCATTTCCCCTTTTACCATAACTTTCTGGTTATTTTGTGCAATCCTCCCACTCAGCAATTCTTCAGTTTGATAAAAGACCCATTTCCAGGCTGCAGCTTTCTAAATGCCGATCTTCAGTAGCTAAACAGATCTCTGAGTTTGTTTTCCTGTTTTTCTATGAAGTATGAAATACACTGGTCTCCTAGTCTTTCCTGAGCCACCAAAGGGTGTCATAAAACATTATATCAGGGTGCTGAATCTCTTCACCTTTTATTAATCTTGGGAAAATTGTTTTCCCTTATATGTTGTCCACAGAGGGAGGGAGGCAGGAAAGAAAGAAGGAAGGAAAGAAGGAAAGAAGGAAAGAAGGAAAGAAGGAAAGAAGGAAAGAAGGAAAGAAGGAAGGAAAGAAGGAAAGAAGGAAAGAAAGAAGGAA
>VZRU01010609.1:341787-362153 GCA_013398155.1 Pedionomus torquatus
GAAAGAAAGAAAGAAAGAAAGAAAGAAAGAAAGAAAGAAAGAAAGAAAGAAAGAAAGAAAGAAAGAAAGAAAGAAAGAAGGCATCTCTTCCTTGCAACATAAGGGTGGTGTTATCTTGGGGGCAGCTGTGTTTCTGAAAGCCTGGTTTCATTTCTGAAAACCAGAGTATTTAATGGATGGGCTAACACAGGCAGAGGCTCGTTCAAGTGACAAGACTCTTTTAGGGGCTGTTTTGAAAAGTGGTGTCTATTTTCAGTATCACTGCACACCTGTGTCCTTGAGGCTTATTATTCACTAGCAGGAGGGAAGCAAAAAGCAGAGTGGTGGATACAGGCTCATCCTGGGGGGAGAGGGAATGCATATCAATAGGGCCAGGCAGCACTGGCTGTGCATTTTTTTTCCCTCTCTAATTAGCCTTTGTAAAAAATATTGCTTTTGCTTACTTTGAAGAGAATTTAATTCTTTCTTCACAAGATACAAATGTTTCTAGTTCATTCAAAAATACCTTAGTGCAACTCATTTTTTCTGACTCAGTTGTATCTTGGCCACTGAAGGATACAGGACTGAGGTGTCAGATGCAGGGCTTGTTCAGAGGTTCCTGCACTTTCCCTGCCCATCTGTGTCAGAATGCTAGCAGGCAGAAGGAGAAAGTGAAGGTTATAGACACTGACGGATCATTTAATTTCCTTCTTAGTGCCTAACCTATGCTTTAAGCACTGAAAAATCCACAGCACATTGAAAAAATACAGGGGAAGAAGTTTGCTCCTTCATTTCCCAGGAATTTCTGAGGCAAAACCAACAGCAAAGTTTCATGTGTATGTTAAGTCTGCAAGGAACAGCCTCTTGTGGTGGCTGCTTAGACTTCCTGTGCCTTCTCCATCTTCAGCTCACCATGTATGCTTTAAAAACCCAAGCAGTGAAACCATAGTCAACCCAACAATCATACCACAAGCAGATGCAGCATAATACTATGCATGTCACACCCCCCTTCCCCCCAAATGTATTGAGAGAGAGAGAAAAAACATACAAATCAGCTCATCATTTAATTTTACTTGTTTCATCAACTTTTGCTAAAGATTGGGAGGTGTACCACTCTGCTCTAACATATGCATTATGGAATTGCACAGTGTGAAAAAGCTCTGTAGATGGAGACAGGCCAACTCTTTGTTCCAGCGTGGCAATTCAATCTATTATATCTCCTATGACAGTATGAATTTGCACCATTGTGTTTACAGAAATATTGCATGCTTATTGGATTGGATACAAACCAGTATTTTTTCAAAATATTTGACAAATGCAATAATCTATTTTTACCATGCCTCAGAAGTCATAATCACATTCCAGTTTTACTGACAAATATGCTCTATATCCTTTTGACTCTCTGAAACATAATCTGTTCAGTATCAGGCTTTTAATTCTGCATTGGGAGATAGAAATTTGGCTGATAAAGTCCTGAGAATGTCTGGATAAATGTCTGGATAATTTCAGCTTGAAATTGCTCTGAGAGCCATTTGCAACCCAGTTGGAAAGATTTCAGTCTGCACTCAGATACTCTGGATCTTCATGACACAATGAGAACAAATGGGCCGCACTGTCTGACAGATCTGTTAAGTCACGGGGCAGCGGTCATTTGGATGGTCCTTTTGAGGAAACTGGAGAACTGCAGTGTGTCTAATGCTGCACCATCATGGAAGGATTCAGCTGCCCTTTTTTCTGCCTCCACAATGTCTGTTAGAGAGTAGCTTCAGGAGTTTATTTGTTAAGGAAAAACGTAGAGATTTAATGTAAAGTGTACCTATCACTTCTGTCTTTCTCACATCCTCCAGATAGGGCTCACATAAAATTTGAATATTTATCTTACATGGGATACCTCTTGGAGGATAAATACTGCAGGGATATTGGATGTTTTCTATGTTTTGTTGTTTGTTTTTTTTTAATTTTTTTTTCTTTTTATCTTGAAATAAGCCCTTATGAATACATGGTTTTTCAGTTCTCATTGATTACCAGTTGGCAAGCAATTAGCTACGTGACAATGAATGGCTAGTCACTCACCACCAGTGAAAGAAATTAATTGAATCTTAAAGCTCTAAAATGTCTTTTGACTTTATATTTGAGTATCAACTTTTAAAAATCATGAGCAATCAGAATCTTGGGAGGGCTTTGTTGGTGTTTTTGTTCTTCACTGCTGTGTAGGAATTTGCTGCTCAGGGGCTTTCTCCATCATACAGTCATGGTCATTTAGAATCTTAGAATGGTTTGAGTTGGAAGGGACTTTTAAAGATCATCTAGTCTCTGCAATGAACAGGGACACCTTCAACCAGGTCAGATTGCTCAGAGCCCCATCCAACCTGAATGTTATCTTGAATGTTTCCAGGGATGGGCCATGTGCCCCAAGGTGTCCCTGCTCTCACTCCCTCTACCTGTGCCACGGGCTCGTGGCACAAATGCTTTATTGTCACCTTCCTGGCAGCTTTGCTGATACTGCTGACCTGGCCTGCTATCATCTCTATTGGATGATGTCTGTTCTGAGGGCTGGGCTTGGATTCCCACCAGAGAAAAAATTTCCCCAGTTACCCAGATCAGCTCCCACTCCAGCTTTGCTTGCATGCATCCTCCAGGTTACAGGCTCTTGTTCTCCCTGCTCTGCTTAGGAGTTTAAGGTCTTGTTATGCTTCTGGATGAAGAAGGGTTGCTTTGCTTTTCCAGCGTTTCACACAGACTTGACACAGTTCAGCAAGAACTCTTCAGTCCTCTATCACTCCTTCCAGAAAGGGCAATGGCAATGATCCATCAACTATATATGGTTACTATAATTTATTCCTAGTGCAGGTAAAGGTATTTCACTGACTTTCTCTTCTTCGCTTCTTATTGATTGAAACTGGCATACAATTTAGTTTAGACTGTAGTTTTCATTTATTCTCAGCTGGAAACAATTTGAAGGAAACAAAGAGGAAAGTGTGAGAAGATTGTTAATTAATGAGACAATAGGAAGAGTGATAAAACAAAGAAAAGGACCTGGAAGTAATTTTCCATATTTTATACACGGTTAACAATTCCCTCGGGAATCAGCTAGGAACTTGTGAATAAAACTTCTTTAGTCATTTGCATATCTCCTGTATGGACTATTTACATATTTTTCCCCTACAGTTTTCCCTTCTCTCATATCTTATTTTACAGTTGCTGGTGTATGTTGTGTCTGGTTGTAATTACTTGATTTCCATGTTGCATTAGGCAATGCGAATGTTCCCTCAGTTTTGTGTAATATTGATGTGCAGGTTGCTAAGTGTTGGTACTTCTCACTGAATTCATAAATCTCTGTAGATTTTTCAAAGGCATCTCCTGGTCTAGTACTGAAAAGAAGGGAGGATGTGGGAGTAATAGGCTAATCAGAGAATGAAACTATTCATAATTGTTAAAACCTTACTACAGCTCGCTGCTCTTATCTGCACAATGCAAAGTTCACTTCAGTGGCTTTCCTCAGAAAGAACGTAAAAGATTATGTTAAGGGAGAGAGAGAACAGTTTAGTTTGAGATGATGAGATGGAGCAAAAATATAGACAACGTAACACGAGAAATGTTTAAAAATATGTTTTGAAAACAAACAGTCTTTTGAAAATTAGTTTCAGCTCAGTAAAGTTTATACACATCCAAGAAAATGAACAATTAAAAGAGGATGAAGAATATATCCCTGCACACTTCCTTCCCTTTGCATTCTAAAGCAGTGAGGCAGAGAGTGAGGAGGAAGGAAACCTGAAGTGGAAACTTGACATTTTTTTCATTTCCAGACTGAAAAATACTACTAAATTGGTTCTTTTACTTTTTAATAAAAATGACTGCTATGTTTTATTTCACCTCAGAATATTAATTTGAATTGAATTCTTGATACAGGGAAGTCTGACATGGAAAATGTACAAGCACCTTTAATACTTTTCAGTACAGAATTTTCATTTTTTACATGCATTGTGACTTTAAGGTTTCCACATTTGATACTGCTCAGTATTGTGCATTTGTCAAAAAAATTCCCTTAATTATACACAATAGTGGCAGTGAATGGAGCTCAAACTCCTGCAGAGACCTTCCTGTGTTACCATTGCTCTGACCAAGAGGAGTCCAGAAAAATTTGGGGGAAATGTGTATATTGTTATGTTTCATTATTTGGGTTCTGGTATGTAAGCTGGTAATTAACACCCCACCCTTGCAAAGCTTCATATAAACACTTAACTCTACCCAGTGAGTAATCTCATTGGAACCACATTATTCTGCCACATGGAGAAAGACTTCCCAGAAAGGCTGCCTCGGTGTGAATGCAGTAATGGAAATGTTATTTCAAAGTGAATTATGTCAGCATTAAAAAAATATAAATAAATAAAAAATCACTGTGAAAGAATATCAGAGAAAAATTCCTGCAGAACTTGAACTATTAGAATGAAATTTCTTTCCCACTGATTACATGGACTCAGTTTACTCGAGGAGTGTCACAATTCATGTGTTGCTTGAAGCACTAAGGTTTTATACTTGGCCTTCATAGGCAGGCCATCATCTGTAACCAGCCATCTCTGCTGTGCCTTTGTAACTGAGGACTACGTCTTGAACATGGGTTATTCCTTCAGAACAAACACTGATTTACATTGTGTATTGCTCATGGATACAAGAGGGGAAAATATTACTGAAAACTTTATATCTTCCTGGTTTTTCATTATGTAAGATTAAAGAGTGCTCTGGGGTTACAACTTGCCCTGTTTTATACTCCGTGTAATCTTATCAGCTTCAGCAAGACTGTCGGAGGCGTAAGTCATGACAGGGTGTTGGCTCTTTCATCCCAGGCCCTGCTGCTTTGGTGAAAGCTTTCTCATCACCAGAGAATATGTTGCCCCCTCAAATACAGAGCCATCTCTGAAGCCTGAACACCTTTGGGAAGGAAAATGGTTAATTAAACCTTTTGCCTCCCATCTCAGGCAGGATGCTCTCTGTTTAGCACATAAAGTTCAATGCGAAGCTGGAGGAAGAACTGAGCCTGTTGGCGTGATAATTGATATTTGACATATTTTATTGTCCTCTTCATAGTTGTCCAGGTTTTGGGAATGCTCCGATATGCAAATATTTTAAATACAGTATGAACTGAAAAACTATTCTCACAAGTGGCAACAGAATATTTTCAGCACGGAGAGCTAAATATTACAGTTGCTGGCAGGCCTGACTGTGGTTTGGTAAGCCATGTACTGATCCTTTAATTTTGATGTGGATGTTATACCGCAACTCTGTTAGCTTAGTCATTCATTCATTGCCAGCATGGTGCAAAGGACTGCAGGATTGATTTGTAGAATCTCCAAGGCTTTCTGGTTGCTGTGGAGGACACGCCTGCCTCAGGACAATCCATAAAAGCTCAGATGCTGTTCAGATTCTGGACACCAGGAGGAAAGTGGAGCATGCTCTGTCTGGGTCTGCAGCAGAGTTATTTTCCTGAGTATTTTGAATATTGCATCAGAGAAAGAGTTTTGCAGGATGAAAGTGTTTTGGTAGGTGTCTTCCCCTGCTGTGAGCCTTTTGGCAAACACAGAAGAAGTGAGAATGATATGTCACCTCAAAAAAGAAAGCAGGACTGGTAGAGGCCACCTTCCAGTCTTTTCTCCCTCTGCTTAAGCAACTTGTGCATCCAAATCAGTAAGAAACAGTCTTTTGAAATTTTGACATAAAAGTCTTCATGTCAAACCACATGTATTACCTCTATTCTGTGTGTGTTTTAGGGAGGGAATGAGGCAGAAAAAAACAGGAAATGTGTTAAGGAAGGTGGGAACAGCCTTTGCATCTTCATTTTAGTCTATCTATTTTTATAGTCAATTACTATAGAACTTCTGGCATGATCTGGACCACTGTGAAAAGAAGGCAAGCGTATTAACTTAATTTTGAAGCTGGACCGGAGGGAAGCTTCTCAATGGGTCCTGCAGCCCTGACTGTTGCTGGATTTGCCTCTGCAAAACCTCAGCTTCTGGGCAAACTCAGTATCTTTTTGTCCAGATTCTGTGACAAAAACAGATACTGAGATCAGGCAGTCTGTTGCCTTAACCACATCCCTGTGGATCCGGGCATTCATACCACTGTGTTAAAAACAGCAAGGGCATCCTGATCTCTTCTCCTGCTATTGTGTTCTTCCTACTCAGTGGTGACAGATCCTGAGGCAGAAGATCTTTTTATAAGGTAATGTCTGCTCTATGCCTCTTGCCAGTTTGCATTGAGCCCATTCATGTTATTAAAATGCAATTGAACAAGAGCAAGTCTCATGTTGTTAACAATTTGTCTTCTTCTCATCCACATGAGCAGTCCAGCCTTTCATACCCATTATAGTCTCTCTGCTGCATAGCTGAGCTTTGCTGCACCATTCACTGTTAACCGAACCATATTTTTTCCTTCTCATCTTTCTCCTATCAATATCACTGACATTTACTTTTCTTTACAGTGATGTTCACAGAAAAAATACTATCCCTCCCTCTGCCCTTTCAACAACTCAGCCTTTCCTTTTCCTACGCCTCCCTTTGCCAGGACACTTAAAAGTCAAACCCTTTCTGGATTCTTCAGTACATTTTTGTGTCTGTACATCCTGAATTATCAAGAGCTGATTTATTACATATTTACTGCAGTCTGGAAAGTTTCTTTCCAATTTACTCAATTCCCTTTCTTTACAGTAGATTTACTGTGATTCTACCAATTTGTCTGAATTCAAACAGCTATTTGCTCTCTGATACTAAGGCAAAGCTTTGAATTAACTGTTGAAGATTATGGTGTGTCTTGTTTCACTGAATCATTTTACATTATATTGACTCACATTAAAAGAAAGCAAGGCAGGTTTGAAATAATTAACACAATTAGCAATGACATTACCTATTAGAAGTAAACAAGGATTGTTTTCATAAGAAACTTGTTATTTATCATAGAGTGGAAATTGCATTCCTTTTGACCATTTTCGCTGGTGAGACTATTTAGTGAACCATGCAAACGAAAACAAGTCAGCTGTTTGCTAAGAGTGAAAGAATGTTTTCTAGTCCCTCAATCTGTCCATAAAAGAGTTACATGAAACTGAATTGTGCTCCTATATCATTAAAATGGAAGGAGCAATTTGCAAAATGGCGTGTGCAAGATATTTATATGTGTGGCTGGATCCATAATCTGCTGAGATCCTTGCAAAGGTTCCCATTGGTTCCAACTGGATCACACCATGACTTTACTTTTGTCAAGGCACTGAGAAATACTCTTCTCTAGGGATGGAAGTAAGAAAGAATATAGCTACCCTCAACTTTTTTCTGCACCCTGTGCTTTGTGCAAGTCTAGGTCTCAAAATAAATCAAGCCCCTGGGAGTTTTAAGGTTTAGGAATGGTTCTTTATGTTGACTTCACATATTGCATCCTTTTGCTTCCCTCTCTCAGCCTTTTTGTCACAAAGAACAAAAAAAAAAAATCCAAGAGGGAACTAGAAGAATTGTAAATACAAACAGGATTTTTGTGTGTGTGTGTGCATGCACAAGTGTGCAAACCCACATACTTAAATAGGTATTCGTATATGTGCATACATGCATGTCTGCCCAGTGACTGCCTTTGATTTCTTTAAGGAAACAAACTCTGTGGAGGCTTTATTTTATGAAGTGAGTTATACATTCCCAGTGCAGTTGGCTGTCTAGATTTGCCTGCGTGGATATTTCCGATTTCAGATCTGAACAATGGCTGGTTAAAAGAGGAAACGATATCACTCTTTATCAATCAAAATCAAATGGCACTGAAGGTCCCTGTGGGAAAACGATGCTTGTGCAAATGCTTGCAAAGCAATGCAAAACATTGCTTGTGCAAAATGCATTGCAAAACAAAGCAATGCTTGTGATTCGGGAAGGAAACCTAGAACTGTGAATTAACAGTCTTTTTTGTGTTTACAGTATAACATAAGGATGCTACGAAGATACTTGGTGGTTTTTATAAATCTATCAGTTAAAGATCATTAGCAAAGCAACAGACAGAAAGAAAGGAATTCAGACAGTTTGAGTTTATGTAATTGTTTTTTGTTAGTGTCTGCAGTTTGCACTTTGAGTAACTCTCTGTGACACTTCGAATGTCCTCCTTCCAACAAATTCACTTGCATTGAGTTTATTGATAAGGATATGAATGCAGTGGCAGGAAAATATACTGAGACACTGAATCTTTAGACTCCTGAGTGAATTGATACTGAAAACAAGCAAATTAAAAGGAGAGAGACTGTTCTCTAGCTTCTGACAAGTTGATGTTTTTACTGTTCCAAACAAAGTGACAAGTCCAACAAAGAAACAGTAAAGCTATCAAGAGAAAGTAAGGGTTCTCCTTAGGCAAATTAATCATTGACAATAGCTAAGAGTAACTGCCTATTTACATTACATCTATTTGGGAGGTGAAGCCAGGGACATTTTACCCCCTAAGACTTACAAAAATAAATAATTCTATAGGATTTAACTGCACACTCTGCAGTCTCACTGACTAGCAGGACAACCTCCAGAGCGTAAAACTGAGGACATGTGCAAGTCTTTGGATCAGATTTAAATGTATTGCAGTCTTGTTTCCAAATGGACAGTAACGTCCCAGCTAGCAAATGCGCCCATGCCCTCCTGTACAGCACACATTTTTTCCATGCTGTTTACATTATCACTTGCTAAATTTATCACAGTGCTTCCCTGGCATTGCACAGCTTTCCTGCCTGGGAATTTAAGATATAACAGAGTGCATACTCCAGCTGGTCACATTTTCAAAGAGAGTCTACTACCCTCTACAGCCACAGTTTACCAGCAAATGTCCTACAAGGCAGCTTTTGGGAAATATTTTTCTGCAAAGTTAGAGTGTGCTTACTCTGAGACAATTGAATAAAGAGACTCGCACCGATCCACAGAGACAAATCACATTGTGTCTTTTCTGCTGTGTGTTCTCATGTAGTTGAGACCATTGGCATCTCTTTTTACTTGCTGAGAATTAGGAAGGAAGGAGGATGTTTAACAGCAAAACAACAATTTCAGGAGTAAATGATATCTTCGTGAGTTGCTGTGACCTTTGAAAAATAGGGCAAAACCTCAGTTGCAGATGAAGTCAGCACTGCATGTATAGCACTTGCATCAGGACCAATTTCATTGTAAATAATAAATGACAGGAAGCCAATTGAGAACATGTATATATGAGCACATGAAGCTTAGCTTACTCAACACTGTCTTTAAGAAGGTACTTGACTTTTACATCTCTGTACAAAGGATTCTCAGACTTTGGTTCAGGTGAGATTTGGAAAATGAGACCAGAAAATGTGAGACTATTTCTGATCTCAAACTGTCTGCAATCATTAGCATGCTCCAGTGGGATGAACCATTGCAAAGATAGGAGCCATAGCTTTGCCTGCACTTGGTACCCAAGACCAGAATTTGAGAGAATAAATTGTCCCAGCCCTGTTGCCGTCTGCTAAGATAGCCTTCTGATAGTTAGTCTGGCTGTGTTTTTTTTATTCTGGATGTTCCTCAGATATCATAAGTCTTTGTGTGTCTGTCATTGAACAAAGATTTCTTCTGCAAGTGGGTTTGTGAGCAATAAGTCTCTTTCCTACAGAATACACCTGCAACAGTCCCATCAGCAGCGGGCTAACAAGGTGTGCAACGTTTGCTTGCATGCTACTTTGCTCTTTAAAAGGCAATCAGAAAAATAAAATATTTTACAAATAATGTGAATTCAGTAAAGTTTTGTCATAAATCCTGCCAGCTGCCTGCCACAACATCAAAGGTAGCTTTGTCTCCAGTGCAGATATTAACTATACATTTTGGGTCATCAAGGCTGAAATACAACAGCTTTTAATTAATATACCAAGTATATTTGAAGGATCCATGTGCAATTTTTCTAGAGCCTCTTATTATTTCCATTCTTTATAGAGCAAAAAGAAAACCAACACAAACTTAGAGTTCACAATTTTATTAATTTTCTAAATGATTGAATTACTTTCAAACTGAATGTAGTAGCTGCATTGCTTTCTATCTGATGCATCTTCCTTCTTCTATCCCTCTCTGTCTGTCTGTACCCGTTAAATTTTTCTTTTTTTAAATCCCACACTTATCAAGCCTATCTATTTCAACATAAATGTTTCCATATGCATGTCTCCCAGGGACAACTAGTGGTAGCCTTTTTCCACATAGCCAGGAAAGGGCAGAATGTAATTAAATCTGTTTTTAAATGATGTATAACTGAAGATAGGATGTAAGAGAATGACAAGAGAGTTGTTGATAGCCAGGAGAATTGGATCTGTGAAAGAAGTTTCTTGCATGAAAAATAATGAGTAGTATAGTGTCAGTCTTCAAAAGGAATATTGAGGCAGGAAATTCCTGAGAGAGGGAATGTTTGTAGATTTTTTTTAGCAGACATAGATTGTATATCCCCTAAACTTCATCTATAGCTACAAAAGGATATATGCTGTGTTCTTTTTGTGTACACAGTAAACCTCAGTTTTATTATATACATTCTGGCAATTAGTGCTATTTGAGTTAACTTCAGCTCTGAACAAAAACCACCCTCAAGAGTGGTGGATAGCAAATACCTAAAATGCCGCTTCAGAGGCACAAGGACTGGTCCCTACCTTCAAACTGTATTCACGGGTGGGATGTCAGGTACCACATCAGCTGGTTTAATACCATAACCTTGCTTGCTACCTTTTTAATTCTAAATGAGACCATTAGAAAATTATTACTTCTTCCTCAGAAATGCAGTTGTATAATACTGTAATCACTCTGATGTCATATAAACACCTTGGCCCTCTACTAATGAGAAAACAAATGTTACTAACAACTTATCTTGAACAGGATGTCATGTTCAACACTCAAATTTGGGTTGACAGCTGGCAGCCCAGGAAGTCACATTGTCATTTTGAGTTGGTAATCTCAAAATGGTGGTACCAGAGATCATTTCCTAGTCATGGGACACGGTGATATCTCCCACCACATCTCTGTGCTGAAGGAGATCAGGACATGCATTACCTTCATGTAATATCTTGCTTTCTGTAAGGTGAGAAACACTATAAAGGATATTGAAAAATAAGCTATGGTGTATTCTGACCACAGAGCATAAATGCCAAGCGCTTTAGATGTGGCTTCAGTGACTACACCAATATAGATAGTAAGCATATGGCCACTGGGGAAAATGCTTTAAGCCGGTTGCAATTATTCTTCTCATTCCACAATGGAGACACAACCTATCTGGCTCTCTTCTTTGCATCCTGCTTCCTTCTTTATCATTAACATCATTAGGGATAAAAGCAAGCTCAGAATGATGTAGGAAGTCAGATATCAGAGATGTGATGCTGTGAAAGCCTCAGTCATCCAACATGCATGTCCATTAGACTGAAGCATGGTGTGGAGGCAGAGGGTGGGATGAAGTTATTAAAGGTGTTCTCAGAACCTCATATACTGTATGGGAAATGCCGCATCAGAAATAATTTGTGATGTTGTAACAATTAAAGTGAGGGGAAAAAAACCTAAAGGCCATACTACATGAAATGCTTTTTATACTGCCCATGATTAGTAGAGCTCCTCTCAGTGAAAGAAAAATCTATTTATCTACTGCAAATGTGTGATATACTGTGTGCAGAGAATTAAACTGAATTTGAATCCTTAGCATCCTCTTTCAGAGGAGAGAAGAATAAAAAACTGAAAGCAGTAAGTCTTTTTCTATATGCATCTTTTCTCTCTCCTATCCTATAATTAATGTCATTGTGACCTGCTCTAAGCTCTCCTTAGGCTCTGTCATCTATAGAGTGCCAGTATCTCCCTCCAGTGCCAGTTACTATGCAGTCTCTGGGCAGAGTAACAGAAAGAATGGCAAGAAAAATGGTGAATTCATTAATAGACATTCTATTACTGATTTAGTCCAACCTTGAACTATGATTGTTTGAAATGTCAGCATTAGAAGTATACTCATTCATTCATATATGCAAGACTTTTCTGCAGAATGTAGTCTTGCTGTTTTTTTTTCCTGAAAGATTTCATATATACAGACATTTAATCACACAATACAAATTCGATAGTGCAATTACCTCTGTGACTTTTACAGAAGGTTCCCATTTCCTGAGGAGGGAGAGTAAATAGCGAACCAGCATGAATTACAGAGAGATAGCTCCATCAAGGGTTTCTGGTGATGTTATAAGGAAAACAAACCTCAAGTAACCAGAAACCTAAGACAAAATTATAGCCCTCTGCTTCAAATAAAACCTTGTAAAAAATTAATGTGCGAATGTAAAATTAATAGAATTCATTTTGAAAATGGCACAGAGGTGCATATCTTTAAAATGTGCCTGCCTGCCTCTCCTTCCTTTAGTGTTCAGGGGGCTTTTAGTCAATCAGTACCTTGATTCTCCTCCTGTAAAATAAAGCTGGCTGAATGCTCTCTGATTTGGAGACACATTCATAAGCACTTTGAGCAATTTAAAATTCTGTAGGGTGGCTAGCCCTCTAATCCATACTCTCCAAATTATTTTAGGCCAGGCTGAGTTCAAGACTATAATCACAGGGCACCAACTGTTCTTGTGGTTGTAACAAACGTGGGCAAAGGAGATTGCACGTACCCATAGGGTGATATTTAGAAAATGTGTTCATTAAAATCCCCTGGAGATTTTCAGATATTTTCAGCTTTCCTTGGACACAGTCAAGTAAAGAGGTAGGAGACTGGACCAAGAGGGGAACTGGACCAAGAAGGGAACTATGGCACTGAGAGAGATTTGAAGCAGGGAAATTTTGAGCTGCTGCAGCTTGACCTTGCCTGAGCCTGCTTTCTCATCCAAAAAAGACAGCAAAGCTGCACAGAGTCCCTGAAACATGCCATCACTGTTGACTCAGGTGACTTCTTCTTTGACTGCCCACTCATGAAACAGCAACAGCCACATGCAAAAGTCTTTGTCCTCAAGTAGCCCCCAGGTGCCATCCCTCTTTAAAAATTAATTCAGTCCAAACCGATGCATGGGGCTAGGTTGCTACCTCTGCAGGGTGAAAACCAACAGGGAAAGAAAGACTAACAATTTGCTGCTTTGAAGCCTAAAAAAACCCTTTCATCCTTTAGCATGATGTATCGTAAGTGACATCCGTTCCTTACATTAGCATCTGCAGACTATAATTATCCATGTAATATAACAGCTGTGGGAGTGTTTTCATGATGCTTTGGGTTGAAGAATGCTTCAGTAGGCTAAACAGTGCTTACTAATAATAGTACCTCTAAGATGCTACATGGGTCTCTTTCTAAAAAGGCCCCTTTTCTGCCCTGAACCGACTGTGGGGCACTGAGAAGCCAGTGTTCAGGCTCCATCCTTCCCTCTGGTCTCTGCAGCTCTTGTTCCTGGAAATTCTGCCATCCCACAGTTAATCAAGCTGCCTGGTTTTTGCTGTCTCAGAGGGGCCCTTTCCCATTCACACTGTGAAAGGAAGCCTGCTTTGTCCTTTTGTTTCCAGTCCTGGCCCCAGGATCTGCAAAGGGGACTGGGAGGCAGGGAAGAGGTGAGGAAGGAAAACTGGGCCTCCAACCTGCAGAGGGAAAAGAAATCAACCTAGCAGACAGAGAGTCCTCCAAGAAAGAAAAAGGGGGCTTCTCAACCTGGACTATAAGGGCAAGAGCAGCCTGGCTTTAAATTACTTTACCTGTTAGTTACCTGTGTTGGTTTATGCAGATTGGCAGCTACAAAAGAGAAATTCTAAGCCCCATGGAGTTACTGTCCTCTAAATCATCTTCCCTTGCCCTATGTTGACAAACAGTCCATGCTGCCATTGACACAAGTATCACACTGAATTCAAGGCTTTCCTCTGTGTGTGAAATGTTAAAAAAGAGAGGGATTTAAAAGGCCCTGCCATCTCCTGAGTGCTTTCCATACTGAGCAGCTATTCATCACCTCCACATTCACCGGGCTTTGTAAAACCCCAGCAGCACAAACTTACCAGGATTAAACTATTCAAAGCCAAGTTTGGTGGAGCATCTGCAGTTTGCAGCTCTTGTCACATCCACAGGCTGCATGACAGGTTGGAGAACCTATAGGAAGAAGTGGCAGTGACATGACCAGAATCAGAAGATTAATCACAACTGTCATAAATGTCTGTCAACATTAAGGCTGCTAGAAGAACACCCTGCACACATGGTCACAGATCTAAAGCCCTAGCATTTCGCTTTCCCTGAGATTGACTCCTCACCACTCTTTATCTGGGAATGGCTCCTACAATGGGGCTGATTTATGTAGCAGCAGGAAAAATGAGGGAGGTAGTGATTTACCCTTTCACCACAAACACCACACCTGGAGAAGCTAGCTGATATATGCCAAGTGTGCCCAATATGCCCTCTGTGTCAGAGAAGTTGTGGTGGAAAGGTCTCTCCAATAGCACAGAGTTGTTCAAGGAGTGTGATGGAGGAAGGACATCTCCACCCTTACTGACTTTGTTATGGACTCTGCTTCCATGTCTTCCTTCACATTAGTTATGCCATATCGGTATCATTTCAGCAACCTGAGTTTCAAAATAGAGTCCAATGGCTTGTTTTGGTGAGTGACAGAATATTCCTCAGCCTCCCTAAAGTTTGTTAAGTAAAATAATGGTTACGTCTTTGGGCAATTTTTATATTTTTTTTTCCCAGTTGGTGTTGTCAGACACAATTCAGGTACTGTGAGTTCTCCTGAGCATGTCCAGTTTTCCTCTCCAATGGAATTTATTCTCTGGGAATAAATTCTTACATTCTCTCATTTACATGGAACTTGTCAGCTTTTGATATAAAGCAGGCAGTACATCACTTCCTATTTGGGCTCGGAACAAGCACTGCTTGTTCAGAACAGGGCCAGGGTGAGATTCTCTCTACAGTCCTTACTATGGAAGAAGACCACAAGGGATTGCCCAGGGCAGGTTTATTGGGGAGACAGCAGACCCCTGTCAAAAGCTTATCTCTTAAATGTCAATATGTCCCCTTCTGGCGGGGGTAGGGGCGGGGCGGATGATGGGATGCTTTCAGTGGAGCAAAAAGCATCAGGCTCCCCAAATTTCTTCCTTCTCAGCTGACACAGAAGAGAGGGAGAGCTTTCTCTGAAACCAGACACCAGCAGTGACAAGCATCTATTATGTCTGCTGTTGAGTCACAAATATCTTTTGTATAGAAACAAATGGGTTGTGAGGATAGCTATTCAAGCATAGTTTTCCCTCCTTGGAACAGCCATAGGGTGCCTGTACTATTCTGGGGACAACAGTTACTCTGTGCCCTCAATTCTGCACCCTATGGCCAAGGCAGAGAAGGTGGTTTGTCATGGAAAACTGAGGAGTGACTTAGTGCTGGAGTCAAGGACAGACCCTGGGAGTGTTGCATCCTAGTTTCCTTACATAGTATCCCTGAGAATTTTGAAGAAGTCAGGGGTGCAACACAAAACCCTGGGAAAATTAATAAGCTATTTCTATAATGACAAATTTTTACAGTACTAGGATTGCAAACTGAAACCTCAGAAGACAAGAGGATTCCAACTGAACAGGATATCAGTTAAATTAACTTTTCCCCTCAGCCTCTCCACTTGCCAAGTTCCAAGATATTTTACCAAGAAAACAAGAACCAGAACACACAAGTGTTTTCCATCTAGATTTTGTCTAAGCTGAAGACACTAAGCAAACCTTTAAGGAAAATTAAGAGAAAAGGAAAATTGGCTCAGCCTTCCCACGTATTGTTCAGTTGAAGAGTTTGCAAGGAAATGAAACTGCAGGATAAAGCATTTAATCCCAAGGCCCACAGCAAGCTGTCACTCTGTGTTTTCCCATGGAATTGGGTAAACAGAATACTGCTTGGCCTTTAATAAATGAGAAAACAAACACACGAAGGAGCACTTGATCAAAAGTGACAAGGGCAAGAGTAGAACGATCCAGAGGAATAAATGAAACTGTGAAATTTAATAATAATATTCCCTAAAGATATTGAAAATTCTGTTCTGACTATCACAGAGTTCCCCTGAATACGTTGTTCCAGAGCTTGAGCTTCCTTCCATCAAAATTTCCACTGCTCCTACTGTTTCAACTTTCTCAGGACAAGGAAACCATCTTAAGGAAAGCACCAACTGAAAAGCGTTTTAAGTAGTTTTTCTCTCACGTTTTCTTTCAAAGTGAGTACAAATCTGTGTTTTGAGAAGTTTAGTTAAAGTCACCCACCTAAGGAGAAATGATGGGCTTGTTTGTTTCAGCTCTCCCTAGGGGTATACCCTTCCCAGCTGAATTAAGTTGCCAGTGTGTTTCACTAATGTGCATCTGATGCTTGATGAATTAGAGTGTTATTACCATTGGGTAGAGGTGGATTAAAATCAAGTCCAAAGCCTTTTCATTCATTTTGCTAATTATTCTCTGCATTCATTGCACGCAGATGAAATGATGAAAGGCTCCCTGTTGTGTGGGATTTGGACATTTCACACTTGGAACATAAATTAGACTGATTATCCTTACAGCATTATTGTCACATTTGTGAGTTTGGGTGCCAGGAAGCAGTAAACTGTGAATTGCCACATTCCCAGTCTTTCAGCCCCTTGGAATGGGAGGGAAAACCCTTCCATTGTACAACCTTCTTCGTTTCCGTACCTAGATCATTTTGGTGCATGAGACATAAACCAGAGAGAGATTTCCCTCTCCTCTTCCTGAATGTAGAAGCAGCCATTGCTCTGAAGCTTCATTCAGAACGTGTTTCTAAAAATTAGCTTCCATTTCCATATTCCCATACTCACTTGTTTCAAACAGAAGGCAAGATGTTGAAATGCTGTAAATGCTGTCTTTTGGCACTGTCTACTGGGGATTTCTGACTCCAGAAAATCTCTTGAAACAGATAATTTTCTGGTGTCTGGGGGGCAGACTGCTCTGCAGTGAGGACAGATTCAACTCTCAGCTGCCAATCCAGTTAATCTGGAAGTGTATTGCTTCATATTTCTGTAGCACAGCAAAGTCCCTTCTCCATAAGGACTGGACCTTAGGAAAACCCAACACTGCACCAAATGCCAGATCAGAACTTAACAGTGCTCTTTAGCCTGAATATTTCCAACTTTTTTCTGTGTGTGTGAATATACAAACAAGGTTAAGATTTACCATATTTAAATGAACCTGCACTGTACAGGTAAATACATGCAAGCTGCTGAGGTACATTGAGTCCTGGCATTACAAGAGAATAAATCAAAAAGAAATGTGTAGACATCATAAAGCATGAGAATTTTGGCTGAAGTATTTCTATTTTGGAGAAATATTTCAGTATATTCAGTTTAAAAGTTATGTTGTCAAAAGTCTCCCAACTATAACAAAAGGGAAACTAATGAGGAAAGTAAGTCTGGCATAAAACTGGACACACTGAAGGCATCTCATACATAAACTTAGAATCTGGTTTTATTCGTCTCCCAGGGATGTGTGTAATACATTGACAGTTTGCTTAGTCAAATGTCTTGTCTGGCTGATGGCTGCAGCAATAGCACTGAAAAAGACTATGTTAAAGGGGGGACTAAAATTATTCTTCAGCTGTGCTCCAATAACAAAGACAATGTTGAAAGCAACAACATCTGCGCTATGTGGCAGAGGCGGTATGAAAAATGGCTGTTAACTTTATGCACTGCAAAAATGAGGGACGTGTTAAACAACGGCATTCCTGTTTTGTGATAACATGACTATGACTATATTCTTGACAGAAATAAACTATAATTTCAGAAATATGAAATAAGAAGAGAAATAAGCCAAGCCAAATTTCATAGCATCCTGGAATCTCATAACCACTACCAGTATTGTACAAGACATTAGATTCAGGGTAATTGCTCCTGGAAAATGTTGAGATCCTCTAAGCAAAAAAATAAATACAAATTATTTTAAAATAGCATCTTCTAATCCTGGAGTTGAGGAGTTCTCTTGAGTGTTTACCCTTCAGCATATTAGTACTGAGTCTTAGACATAGATCTAGTGTTATTTTGTCCAACTGGCAGAATTCCAGCCCTAATTCTTCCTTGTATGTGCACTGTTTAGAGGCAAATCCACTTTACCCTACAAAGGGCTTTAAACAAATTTGGGGGAAAACCGGAGGAAGACAATGGGATGAACATACTCTTAGCACAAGCCCACACATGTTTTTACCAGACTATGAGTTGACCCTTGACAGCCATTGGCATGCACCAGATGTGCTCATTCTTCTTTTGGGGTGAAGTGGCACCACCAGTAGTGAGAAGACAGACTGGCCATTAGAGTATGGGATTTTTCTTAGAAAGTCCTTTCTTTTTCCTGCAAAGACAGTAAGATTTTTTAGCTTGTCTGAGTGTAAACTCTTCACTGTTTTTGCTGCTGTAAAATAAAGCTAGTGATGTGGACACATGGATACATCATACCCACTCACCGATTCGCACTCTTAGGACTATAGTGTCTCAGTCTGCACCCTGATTCTTCAGGGTGCAGATAGATTTTGAGAAAAACAGCTCTTAATATTGTCAGTATCCGTGTCTTTTTAAGTAAAAAGTGCTCAGATAGCTTGCTAAACTGAGACTGAAACTGCTGGGTATTATCTGCCTTACAAAGTGTTACTGCTATAAAATCTGAAAATAAGAATCACATAGAACTTTTCTTTGATAAAGACTGTTACATACTGTTGAGCCAGACACATGTGCTTGTCCTGTTTAGGCTGTATTTATTCAAAGCCACCTAAATAAACTTAGTGTTCGTGAACCAATACTTCATGCCCTTCCCACCAAGACGAAGCCATTCATAGTAAGGCAGGTCCAATGCAAAAATACATACTAATTTACTCAATGAAACCGCTCTCAATTACCTAGCACACCATGGCTGCACAGCACTTACTGGTCAATGATAAGGTGGGAACATGGCAACTTCATCCTATGAAAAATGCTGTACAAGTAACTATTAAAAACCACTCTGGAACAGAACTCCCTGAACAAGCACACAAGATAGTTAGCTAGCTGTATTCTGTAGGTGCTTTGAATCATATTGGGATTTATATCTTCTGTGGGAAAGCTGCCAAAATGGACACACACCCCCACACCCAGGTGGACATATTCCCTCACGGAGTCTCATATTCAATAAGCAGATGTCCTCTGATAGAAAGATGTTGAACTGCAAATGCCTTGTGTTGCCTCCAGAGGGGTGTCTCGCTGTCAGCAATGAGAGAGACCAGAGCTTGTCGGAATACTTGGCAGCTTGTTCAAAAACAAATGCTAACATCAGATACAAAGATCTGAATTTCAGTATTAAACAAAACATTTGACTAGAGTGCCTGGAATTGGAGTCACCAACAAAAGCCCTGGTGTCGTCTGTTTATTTTCCCACTAAGAACATCTTTTGGTCATTCTTGCCCTGTTGATGGTTATGAATGCATTGCAGCTTTGAATGGAGAATGCCAGCATAGGCACTCTTCCTTAGAGAGGAGTGACATACAGTATGCAGATGCTGTTCGTGACATTTCTTGGCCGGGGAAAGGTTCAGTGCTTCCGGAATAAGGCCCTGCGTATGTGATACCAGCGCCCAGTGAAGAATCCCAGCTTAAATGAATGTTTGATAGTTCATTCACCCTTAATTAGCTTGTATCCACCAAAGCCATAATACACTGTAACTCATTGACCCCACATGAAAGGAAACAAATTGGTTAATTGAGAGAGAGCAATGCAATGCCAATTCTGGCTGCAGGAGCTGGGGCTATGCTTCCCCCCCAAGCAAATTGCACCCAAAAGGGCTGCTGTGCTATCATCAAGCTGATCCCATCCACCCTCTGGCAACACGAGCAGCAAGTAGCCTATTGTGCTGGAAGACGCCCACTGCACACCCTCTGCCCTCTCACACCCACTCCAGATACACACCAATTTCCACAGTCCGCCTGTGTGGAAGAGCCTGGGTACCAGCAACAGATGCTCCCTTTGGCTTGCTAATACCCCTCCTCCCCCAAGATCTGCTTTTGCCCCTCATCCTTCATCTCCCCTCTGTCATTCCCAGGATTTGGGGAGCGAGAAAGAAGGCCAAGCAAGGGGATTACTTTGCAGCTTGTGTGGGGCTGGAACAGCTGGCTTTTCATGTCCCGGGCTGGGAGGATTCATCCTGATATCCTACTTCCAGCTGCTTAGCTGTCAGTTTGGCTCTGTTCAGCTTGGCTCTCGCTGCTGTTTACTGCAAATTTTGGTGGAGAAAGGTTTCTCCACAATCCGCTGCTCCGAGCAACACACAAAGCCCTCAGTTAGGGAGGGTCTGATGAGATTTCTTGTCTGCCCTTCTCATCGACCCCATGGACTGCCAGAATAGAGCCTTTTCTTTGGTTTTGAAGGAAAAACTACTTTTTCAAATTGCTAAAAACTTTAAAGTATATATTAAAAAAAAAAAAAAAAGAAAAAA
>VZRU01010611.1:0-69388 GCA_013398155.1 Pedionomus torquatus
TGCCTGGGATTGCCACGTCCCAGGTGTAGGAGCCTGCACTTGACTTAGTTGAACTTCATGCCATTTGCATTAGCCCACCTCTCAAGCCTGTCCAGGTCCCTCTGGATGGCATCCCTTCCCTCCAGCACGTTGACTGTGCCACTGAGATTGGTGTCATCAGCAAACTTGCTGAGGGTACATTCAATCTCACTGTCCATGTCTCCGACAAAGATGTTAAATAGCACGGGTCTCAGCACCGACCCTTGTGGGACACCACTCTGGTCACAAAATGTCCTTCTAACAGTAAATCAAATTATCTTTTAATAAGTGAATGCTTTTGCTCATCAGTAATAAAATACCACTCAGAATATAGAGGATCTTTCACAGATTTTTATGTCAGTGAGTTACAATAGAGTTATAAGATGAAGCTTTGTGCACACATGCACTGACTTTCTGGCTTTTACTTTGTGGCCAAAATATTAGAGAGCCATCTCAAAGGTCTGCTTCTAAAACTTCTCCATGGAAAAAAGGCCTGTTGACACAAATGCTGTCAAACTCACTTTTTGGGGTCCATTTGTTTGACAGTTGGAAACAATATTTTAGAGGAAGCTTTTGGCATTTTTTAGTTGGATGAGTACGTGTTTTATACAGAGAAGTTTTTTTCTTTGCATCCTTATTGTGGCAGTTGCCATATGCTCTGAAGTGTTAGTGTCTCTGCCACATAGTTTATTGCGTCTAAGACTTGTGTAAGGTCCTTTTCTATATGCAATACTGAACTTTTTTGAACCTCCCTAAGAAATATACTTATAAGCTGTGGAACGCCACAGTTATTTTTCTTTTGTCTTTTTGCTGGATATTCTTTTTTTCTACTTTCAGTGCACTGAGTTACCCAGTTTACCTTTTCTGCACATCTGTCATGGTCCTTCCTTCTCTTCATGTGTTAAACATTAATGCAAACAAAATAAAAAAAGAATCCCTGTTGTTTGCAGCTTTTCAAGTTGCTTTGTAGTTTGCCCTCAGACTTCAGTGATGGAGCAGCCTAATTGTTCAGTACTTAAAACTTTGTGCTTTGCATAAGTTTGCCTCTCTTCTCACTTGATAATACTCTTTTAACTTTTCTACAGACGCATATTTCAAGACTTCCTCCTGGAGCTGTGGCAGGACAGTCCGTGGCAATAGAAGGAGGAGTTTGCCGTCTGGAGAGTCCAGAAAGCAGGGCAAACAGCTGATTGCTCACTTCATTGCAAAGAATGTGAATGACTTTTTGTACAATAAGTTTTTTGTGTTTTAATGGATGTTGGAAATTCTGCTCTTTGTTTTATAACCCGTATTGCGACCATGTGCATAACTCGGGACAAGTGCTGCTGTAGTTTATGTTCTCACTCTGTGAATGGGGGTGTGTGCATGTTAATTTTTTCCGTAATAAAATAGAAAGTCTTCCCAGTTGTGCAAAGATTATGTATGAATAATGATTGCATTTTCATTGTTTCATGTTTGAAAAACAACTGAGTTCAAAACAAAAAAATTAATTTAAAGGTATGGTCACAATTGTCATTCATGTTCTAAGTTTAACAGGCCTTTGAAGTGGCTATATAATTATGCAAAAATTATTATGGGCTCTAAGTTTCTTAGTAGTTTAAAGAAATCCAGAGGTGGTTTAAACATGGGTTGTTTTTTTACTCCCCAATAAGGAGGATTTGTGTGTGTGTGTGTGTGTGTGTGTGTCAAAGAATGGTTTCAATGAAACAGACTAGAGGAAAATTAAGGCTAGAATTATTTTTAAATAGTCTTATAGGTCATATCTCAGTTCCCAAACTAAAATGTTAATAGCTTCAAGCTGTATGTATTACAAAAAGCTCTATGAGGATAATGTATCGTAACGCAGTCTTTATGTATAATGGAATATTACAATGTAAATAAGAAAACAAATTTTATGGAAAGATTCAATATTATTCTTCGCTTCTGTTTTAAATCTATTTTTAAGAGAGGTACAGAAATTAACATATTACTGGATGCGAAGTGCAATGTGTATTGAATGGATGTTGGGAAGTCTGATAGTAGCTTTCTTACTGATAAAGCAACTTCCTAAAGTCCAGCCACAGCATGGGTATTTATATAACTGTGTGTAATATGTATGTACTGTGCATAAATTTACTGTAATTCTTTTTATACATTCAACAAAACAATGTTATAAAACAATGTAATCTTTGTCTGCCTTGTGAAGCATTGGCAGCTGAACTGTCATTTGTCACCAGTTCCAATACATTAGCCAGATCACCTGAGTCCTGAAAGTGAGTTCTGACATACAACCTTCCATTTAGTAGTTTTTTTTCTCACAGCACTGGCAGCAATAGAAGACTTCTGTAATTAATTCATTGTCCTGATAAGTATGCCAAAGAGAAATTAAAAGAGTTCATTTTTTTCCCCTCGTGGATATATGATAATTTTGTTTTCAGAAATAGTGGATGAATAGATATTCAGACTGTATTTGCTTAAATGGGCATTGTACTTGCCTGTTTTGTAATGTTGTGCCTGCCTATAACAGACATACTTGACTGATTAAATGGTTACATTGACTGTAGTACCAATCTTTCATGGAAAAAAATCTTAATAAATTTTTTTTAATAGCCTGAGTTCTTTTTCCCTATTATGTTATAGCATACATGGAGTTACTGTCATCTTTGTGGTTTTGGTTTTCTTAATTGTGACATTGATGTAGTCCTGCAGTTGAAGATATTTCTGTAATAGTAATATGTAAATAATATGAAACAGAGGCCTTCCAGGTTGCACACAGAAACAAGAAAGTGGAATGCATCTGTCTTGAAATGGTTTGTGCTGAGATACCAGACTGGATCCCAGTGATACACTCGTAGTCTGATGAAATAAAGAACTACACTACACCCCTTCAGAAATCTTGTTACAAAAAGCTGTTTTGTCACAGCCATTATAATTGCTCTAATATGCAGCATTGAGTGGTTGTGTGGGTGCTTCACTATGTGGTGAGTGAAAAATTGAAGATCATGTGCATGGGTTTGTATATGCCCGCATTTGAAAATGGCATTATTTTTGGAAAAGGTAAAATAACTGTGTTAGTCTGCTTTCATTCTAAAAGTGCTTTTCAGTGTTTACTTCATAGAAACTTTGGCATGAATTCACTCTTTCATGGAATAAATAGAGCACAATAGCTTTTAAAATGTAAGTAGAGCAACTGTTTCTTCCCCTATGAAGATCTGGATTCCAGCGTATGATTCCCTTCCCACATATGCTATCTTGAAATCTTATTTATTTGTGTATATATATATATAGTAAATCATAATTCAGCAGATAACATGTTTTGCTTTTACTTTACTTTTGTGTCTATATAAACCTCCAATCAAATATAATTTTTGGGGGGAAGGGTGTGTGTCAAAAAAGCCAGGCTTCTTCAGGAGGCTACTTAGGAATGCTCGTTTGAAACTGAGCAGCGTGTCTTTTCGTGTCCAACTTTTCTTCCTTATTTCTAGGTAGAGGAAAAAGAGAAGAATTCTTTTGTCTTGAGAATCACAAGCCAGGTGCAGAGCACAAGTGAGGTACAGAGCTGATAATCTACCTAAGGTACTTGTGAAAACTGCTTGCACGTGAATTTCTGTGTCAGAACTCATGAAGACTGACAGGAGTAGAATTTCCTATCATCCAACTCCCACTTCAGTCAATGAAACATCTCACAGTATTTTAATTATGGGTCTAATTCTGCTGCTAGTTCTATTTTGAACTTAAAAGGGTCTTATGAAAAATAAATAGCAAGGGTGAACATACTTTGCAATCATGTCATCTATGAACTCATGTATGTGATGACTAAACATTGCTGCTGGTATAAGCAGGTACACTCCAAGAGAAAATTATACACTTGACAGCAATAGGTGGCTAAAATTATAAAGGAAGAGTGCTTACATGCCCAATAGTAGCTTGTAGCAGACAAGTTTGGTGCCAAAGTAGTCAGTCTTTTGCCAAAATAAATTTCACTCCTAAAAGCTTGTAATAGCCTAAACCAAACCTAATATATTTGGGGGAGATGTAGCTGGGCAAGTCATGGAGAGGTCTGTTAAATTTAGAGGTGATTTGAAATGCCATTCTGTGTATTCTGTAGGTAGGAAGAGTAAGCTCTGCTTGTGTCTTAGCTGCTGGAAGTGACATGAAATAAAAGATTTGACTGAGAAGGAAGAGGGGACCTGAATTGAAATTGCAGCTATTCACTTGTAAAGGACAAGGTAGAAAATGCTGTTAAAGGAGAGAGAAGCCTAAGGGGAAGCAAAGTTGGTAATAAATCTAGAAGTATTAGCCTCATGGTTAATACATGGTTGTGGTAACTGCTCTCATTACTTTAAAATGTAAGTTAATAGCAGAGCATAGAAAAAGAAGCCAAAACTGTTGGCTTTAAAGGCTCTTGTTAGAGAAGTTTCTTTGCATAATCTGTTTTCTAACAAGGAAGAATATGAATCAATGTAAAATGTCTCTGCATCTTTGGGTGGGTATGGATGGCTGTTCCTATACACAGTGTGCAGGTGTATGTCAAGCAGACATCCAGGTGGACTGACAGAGTCCCTGCAGCGTATCTCACCATCCCTTCTGGAGCCTGCAATAGCTTGTAATTAGGCTAGGCTTGCCCAATTTATTATGCTCAGTTATGTTGCTATAAATATCCACATAGAAATAGACCAATTGAACTCATTTTCCTCAAAAACCAAGCCTTTAAAAATTGTTACAATGCAGTTTTCAGAAAGCACTGTGTGAAGGCAAGTGTTTAGAAAGCACTGTGTGAAGGCAAGATCCGGCCCCCAGTGAGGACACTTGAAGCTCATCTTTTAGCTCTGGCAGAGCCAGAATGTCACCCTTGGAGGTATTTCTTTCAGAGGACTCAACCACTGCAAGTCACTTAATGTCAACACTGGAGATCTCAGAAATGAGATGGTGTGAGATGTTTTGATTACTCACGCTTATTTTTTGGATTATCTGGGTGTAACTAGTGGGTGTGCAGGATGAAACCACAGGCTGTTCTGGACAGATATTCTGATGCAGTCAGGCAATGAACTGCTCTGTGTTAGCCAAGGGCTCTTGGCATAATTATATAGTTTAAACAGTTTCACTAAAAGTGATAATTTCTACAGCTCTGGTTTTGTTTTGGGTACATGTGTTTGAATGGTATAAGCTACATACATACACAGCACAGACATCAGCAAGGATTTCAGTTTGCTGCAACACAACTCAGCAGTGGCAAAACCTCTGTGTTCAAGGCTAAATGCCAATAAACCATGATACCAGCCTGCATTGTAACATCTTCTGTATGCACTGTATCTGCAATAGAAATACTGTCAAATGTATGTTTTAGATTTTTTTCCTTAAAATGTGGGGTTTATCTGACTGATACAGCTAGTGTGAAGCTATGCTGGAGACTTCCTAGCCCTGCTGCCTGTGGGCCAGAAGAGATTCTATTTAAAGTCAAGATCAAACTGTCCATGTTTGAAAATGTTGCTTCTTTACGTTTTTCTGGCTAAAAGGAAGTTCCTTTTTGTCAGGTGCTGTGCAGGTATGGAGGGGCAGGCAGGGGGCTGTGGGGGAGAGAGAGGTGGGGGCTGCCCCACACCAGGTATAGCTGATTCCAGCCAGTTGCAGGAGTGGCAGCATCTCAGGGCACAGCCCAGGCCCTCCACGACACCAGCTGCACCTTGGGGAAGTGGCATTAAGAAAAGGTACAAACAGCTTCTAAGCCTCCCTAGCAGGAAGGAATGGGGGGTTTGGGAAAAGGGGGTGCAGGGAAGCCCTTAGTCTCTCACTATCCAAACCTGGTTTAACTGGCAATAAATAAAGTTAGTTTTCTCCAGGTCAAGTCTGTTTTGCCCATGATGGTACTTGGCAAGTGATCTCCCTCTCTTTATCCATGAGTTTTTTCATCTTAATTTCTCCTCCCTGCAGTCCTTCTGAGAAGGGGGAGGGAGAGAGAGTCTGAGTGGACATCAGCAACCTTCTGAGACCCAGAGGTCACAGATACAATTACAATCGCACCCAGAGTGCTCTTTGGGATGAAATCCAAGAGCAAAATTTTGCAGGAGGGAATCTTTTTCTTCTGGAAGGTTAGTTTTCTCTTGGATCAGTGAACTGAGTTTCTGTGCCCTCCAGCTGCATGATTGCTAGAGCTAACATAAAGAAACATGGGATCGCACAGCTGGAAGAGGGATGGGGAGGATGGGGTACACCCTTTTGACTGATGTTAAATCATATTAAGTATGAAATGAAACTGCCCCCTTATCACATTCGCTGTCATTATTCTGCTTGTCAGATGTTGCCCGTATTCTGTTCCAGTCCATCTCTGGAAATAACTGCTACAATGCACTGTGGATGTTGTTGGGGAAAAGTTGCTATGTTTATAAAACTGCGATTTTGTCTAATTTTGCAGGAATCAGCTCTAGTTAAGAGTAATTCTCAATCTGATGAAGAATCCGTTTCTAAAGTTCGGAGGCTAGACCTTTTGAAAGGCAGTGAACTCCTCTGGGGAGATAAGAGCATGCCAAGTCTTGAGGTAATTAGCAGTCAACGTTGTGACTTTGAAACTAATACTATATGTGTCTGAGGAGGGAAGAGAGGTTGCTTCAAACCCCATATTTATCGTATTAATGTGTCATGTAATGTCCATGAAAAAAATTCAGCAAACCGAAAGATGTGCGATGCCATAGGACAACAGAAAGTGCTTTATGATACATGATTTGCAACAGGTTACAATTTGAGAACTGCGATCCAGTTCATTCCTTAGGGAAAAGGATGAAAGGGTAGAAAAAGCATAACTTTAAGGGTATTCTTTGCACATCAAAAGAATAGTTATTCCCAGGTAGATTTCAAGAATCTTGACAATAGAAGGGAGGTACTTAGAAGAGAACTCAAAAATAAGGAAACTCCCAACTATAAATCATGAACAGAAACCCAGGACAAAGTTCACTGTTAAAAACAATATAGCAGAGGCAACTGAATTATCCTGGTGTCCAAAATGTGACTCAGGGGTTTAGGTTCAGGTATGAGCTCATGCTGTTTTTTTTTTCTTTTGGTACTTTATATTTTATTTGTTTTAAAATTTGAAACTAAGATGCCTTTTTGTTTGTTTGTTTGTTTTGCTAGAGTAAGAAATATTTTCTTTTTATTA
Source organism: Pedionomus torquatus (assembly GCA_013398155.1). Lineage (NCBI taxonomy): Eukaryota > Metazoa > Chordata > Aves > Charadriiformes > Pedionomidae > Pedionomus > Pedionomus torquatus. Next base: position 7,148 of record VZRU01010611.1, read on the forward strand.
ACCTCTAAAGTCACTTAAACTCATTTAAAACAAAGTTGCTTTTACTTCTGTGGAGATGACAAACCTAGATAAGGTGGCTGGTAAGGAAGTGGCACCCAAAAGTGTTCAGGTGTCTGAGGAAGTGCATTGAGTTTCAGCACTCAAGTAACCCCTGTTCTTTATCTTCAATCTAGTTCAAATTCTAGTCCTTCATCTATATAACTGCAATAGGATGAGCCACAGACATAAATGACACATTCTTAAAGGCTTCGTTTTTAATGAGAAAACATGACCTGTTGATTTCCCCCTACCCCAAAACACTGCACTATACCACTCACTCTTGCCTAAACCCTGCCCTGTCAATACGTCACACTTTCTTCAGAATGCTTTCTGAATGCTACAGCATGACAGTTTGCAATCATGGTACTAGGAGTACTAAAGCCTGTTTCCACCACTCCGATGCTGTTGCTCCTTCTAGCAGTGAATTACTGTCAAGGGTCAGAAGAATAATTTCATGCCTGGGAAAATCCTTGAAGCCTTCATTTTAAATAAGTCAAAGAGTATTCTCAGTAAACTTCATTTTAGCATTTATTTAGTGGCCGGGCTGGCTAGTAAATGTGATTACCTCATCATTTGGCAATCCTATGTGTGGATTTTTTCAGGTTAGTGTGCTCCTGTTAATAAGGGTTTGATATGTGTGTGCTGTCTTTACATATATCCATCTTTATGTCCTGTTCTCTCCACTCTTCCCTGTTCCTCTTTATTCTCTTTACCCAATGGCATCAGTTGCCCAATACTATCAACAGAGAGTAAACAATTAAGTTTCTCCAGTTAAATTAATGTATGTGGTGAGAAATAATAAAGAACTACAGTAAGTTCCTGAATTTAAAGGAGACTGATGAGCCCCTTGAGGATCCCAGCAGGATTTTTTCCCAATTACTGTTAAAATGTAGGTTGCTGTGAGCTCCAGTTGGCACCAATCTGGAGGAAGCCAAGCATTGTTTGTTCTGGTGATAACAGAATAGCTTGATTCACAATTGAGAACTTTTTAGGTTGGTGCAAAAGGGTGGTATTTATCCCAATATATTTTTTTTTCCTTTTTTATTGCTTACATTTTTTGGAACTAGTAAAAAGCAGCTGCATGATAATATAGTGCCAGGCTTACACTGAATACCACCTGAAGAAGCCAGTGCATCCCTGCTGGCAACAATGGAGCTGGTGAAGGTGAAAAGGGATCTATGTCTGCTTTCTGTACCAATGCAGTTTGCTGCTTCTGTCCCACAAATTCTTCATCAGAGATGTCCTTCCATTCATGTACATGCAGTCCCTTTGCCAAGATCAATGAAATGTTCAAGTAATTTTATTTAAAAAATATCCATTACATAAAAGTAGATACAGTGTCTTTTTGGAACAGGGCTTAGAAAGTCCACATAATCTTTTATTTCTTCTTTGCTGAAACATTTCATGTGGGTGGAAAGAAGACACAAGACCTTTTGTCATGCCTGGTAACTAATAAATTCTCCTTACCTGAAAATAACAAAAAGGCAAAAGTCTTTCAAGTGAGAGCTGACATCTCATCTGAAATTTTCTAATTATTTATATTTCACTGGCATACAGGCTGCAAGACCTTTTTCTTTGTCAGTCATGTGACAATGAGGATACCAAATACATTTTGTTTTGGTCTGTCATGCCAGGAAAAAAAAATAGCAACAACATTGGAGTGAATTGCTCCCTGGTGACACAATGCAGCTCTCAAATTCACTGCCCACACATATGCATGCACAAATCCAAGAAGAGTCACCTGTGGTTTACTCTTTCCTCTTTCCTGTCCTCTTGGTAGTCTGTAGCACATCCCTGGTTGCTGGTGAGCTATGGAGGCTTCATGCTGTGCTTGTGGCCTCAAGTTAGGGAAGAGAGTTGAGGACTTTGATAAAACTCCAAGAATATGATGGAGGGAAGCTCTGTGACATGCCGGTGTGTCCTGGCATTGAAGTCCAGGAATAGGCTGGTGGGAAGGAGGAAATCCTGCACGATGTATCCTTTTGATTTGAAGCTCTGGTGAGTGATGATGTGAGTACAGCACAGGACTGTGAGGTTCCAGCCCTCTGCTGAAGGGGTGTAATGAGCCCTTCCTCTCTCCTGGGACAGAGCATCCTCACATGCAGAGATGGAGAAATCTTGGGATGCCCCCATTCTCAGCTATAGCTTTGTTGACAGACTTATTTTTCACTTTAACATAGTAAATAGAGTTTGTACCCTGCTTGGAGATGATTCATCTCTCATTATGTTTAAAAATGCGAATTCCATGCTTGTCCGCTGCTTCTTCCGTGCTCTGCCAAAGTGAGCGGCCTGTGCTCTGAACAGCTCCATCTGTTGGCATTGCGTTTCCATATCATAAAAAAAAAAAAGCTAAAAAGAAAAATCCCCCCCTCACCCCAGGAGCAACAAGAGTAGCCTTTCCACTTGGACTGTGAAAGTGATGGCCATGGGGCTTGGTGCACCAGCTGCCTGCCTCTGAAATCCACTGGGTAAAACTCATGCATCCCTGGGCTCCCCTTCATCTTCAGCATCCTCTGCACCTTGTGTCCTCACACCATTTCCTTTAGTTTCCCATCCCAGGCTTGCCTTGCCAGGTTGTGTGCAGCCAGCAGCAGCCCGCCAAGGGCTGACAGGGGCTGTGCTTGCTGGAAACAGAGTGGGTGGAGGTGGCTGGGGATGCATAGTGGCTGTGGGGGGCTTGTGGGCCCTTACCGCTGCAGATAGAAGGCTGGAGGGGAGCTACAGAAGTGTTTGGATTATAAAATGGACAGAGAGGCAGGAGCCATTCCAATGAAGATGCCAGCTGAGAGCTGCGGAAAGGGCAGCTCCATTCCTCTGGGCAGTTTCCAGTCAGCAGCAGATCTGGGGGCTGATGCGTCTTGTGACAGGGCAGGTCCGGCCCCCTAGGTGTCCTGTGCTCACTGAGGACTGTGCTCAGAAACCAGGAGCCAAGGGTCAAGGGCAGTGCAAAGAGTGCTGGGGATGAAGAATTGCTGTGAGTGGCTTGGAAGTTGCTATGTAAGGATGCATGGCATGGAGATGGTGAGGGATAAGTGTTGCAGGTGGCACAGAGATTGCTACAGATAAATATGTGGTATTGATATCACTAAAGGTGAAGAAGTATTGTGGGTACCATGGCAGTTGGTACGTGTGGAGAAGTGGGGAGAGATTGCTAGGAAGAAATGTCGCAGGTGGCAGGAAGATTGCTATGTCAGACCTGGCCACAGGGGGGTACCACAGACAGTGACACTGTTTCCTCAGTGGAACATAACGCGTGTAATGTCACAATTTACTACTCCACATCCCCTCCTGCCTGTTCACTACAAGTGTGCTTGAAGAGTGAAGGTGTGAGCAAGCACGGCTCGTGTCCGAGATGGGCAGAGCATCAGCCTGTTGTGCCTCCGTATCTAAAACCTCTGCTATGTTTTCTCCCCGGGGCTGTGGGGAATGCATCTTTAGGATTAAGCCTTCATGTGTTCTTGAGGTGTTAGCAAGGAGCTGTAACTGCTGTGTGATTGTCTGGCACACCAACTGTGGAGAGCAATGCTGCTGCTTCCCAACCTGGCTTCGTAAAGACACTGAGTGTAAAGCAGTGTCTGCATAAACTGTGTCGCTCAGGGAGGCTGAAATTCAATACATACTTCTTCCTATTTTTAAGGATCTAGAGCCCAATGCTGAGTGCCAGTAAATTCAGTCATCTCCCTTGCGGCTCCATACATGCTGGACTCAACTCTGATGCTGTGTTTGAGCAGCTGCATGGCTTGCACTAAGCATTAATAAGGCTGGCATCAATCAGGGCAGTTTTAGTTGTCTGTAATTGTCCAAAGCTGGAGCCACTAAAAAAGTTGACAAACATGCTCACAAACAAATAGCTTTCCTTTGTGTGGTTTATGTGATTTTCTGCATCAAACAGACCATTATCTGCCTTCTTAAAAGTGTTGTCTTCTTTCATCTGCTTTCTTGAAAATGTTGTCTTTTTCTATCTGCTTGTGGTGTAGGTGTGAACAAGCTTATAGAACATTCAGTCCTTAGCATCAAATACTGGAAGTTTTCAGTAATGATACCTTTTGTGTGTGGCCTAAAGCAAGAATGAGGCTTTATTCATTGTCCATGCTAATTATTTGTCATTTAAGTATCTTCTTTAAGGGACATCAGAAGTTCAGAATGCAGTATTCTTTATTATGAGAGTAAAGATTCTCATTTTTTGGTGGAGGCTGGTGTTTTGATTTGTTTTCCCCTCCATAAAAGGCAAAAGAAATCTGCTAGCTAAATAAATGCTAACATTTTGTTTCTCATGCTGTCAAATGCAGCATGCAGCATAATCCAACCTCATTTGTGAAGGAACAGTTCTAGTTACACAGATGAAAAATTATACTTAAAAGGCAAAACCAAACAAAGCTGTGCAGCTTGTTTGCTTATCTTGAGTTGTGATTGTCCTTTGGAGATTGAAGCCTGGCCCGGAGCTGACATAATGTAAGATAGATTGCTTCCATGGACTTTAGTGGGAGTTTGGATTGGGCTATGTGATGTTGCAAAACTACAAATGCCTCTAAGAAGGACATGAGCGTAACTTACTCATGGTGGGAAAAGTGGGATATGAACGATGCAGCAGTAGCTTCAGATTCCCAGATTTCTCTGCCCTGAAAAGATGTATCTGCAGATTCATGTTGAAGATGGCCACTCCCAGAGGAGGATGGGCAAGCAGATTTCCCCACAAAGGAGAACATGTCTAGGTACTCCATTGCTGCCCTCTGACATGGTTTGAGTTGCCTTGGCCCGAGTGTGGGTACAGCCATCCCAGGAAGAGCAACAGCCCCTCTGCAGAAATATTCTCTGCACTAGTCAAGCCACAGGCATTTAGCAGTCACAGGGCTGCTGTGGGCTCTGGGTGCCCATACTCGGGCAGGGACCCACCCTTCGGCCTCAGCAACACCTTGGTTGTATAGCTGAGAGTTCAGAAGAGCAGTATCCCTTCTTTGGCAGACTGGAGATAGCGATTCAGTCATGTCAGGTAGAGAGAATGAAACTGAAGTTAGCTGGTTGCCCCAAGAGAAACCTTCTGGTTTTTATATCCCTTGTCACAGCACTGGGACTATCTCACTGTCTTGGGTCTATCACTACAAACCTGTGTCATGTCAACACTAAGCTCTTGCTGCAGTCTCTGTCGGGAGGCAGGCTGCTCTGCCTGGTTTTGACAGCAGTAGATTTGCTGGGTGTTTCACAACTACCTGATGTTGCTGTGTAATTTCCAGCTTCCTGCATGGTGCTCTGCACTTCTGCAGCTTGAGATGGCTGTGGCCATAGAGTTTGGGACAAATTCTGTCTGAAAAGCTTGGTTGTAAAGACAGAAATGCCAGTTACAACTTTGAGTGTGTTTCTGGGTGATGCTTGGATGACATTGTGTTGGAAGCTTGAGAAGAATGAGGAGTGGAATTGGCAGAGCACCTTGTAGATAAGAAAAATAAAACTGAGTTGCTTTAATTTCAGAAGCTTTGGGTTGTATTTCTAACAAAGTGAGGCTCTGATCAGAGAAAATAGCTGCGTCCTTCAAGCAGCCCCAAATTCTGCCTCTTTGCTGAGCTACCCTAGCCAAGTTGCAGGAGCTCTGAGATGTCTCCACAGTTGGAAGAAAAAGTGCTACCAGGGCTTGGGAAGTAAGAGTGAGTTTGACTTCAGTTATGAAAAAGCTACTAGGCAGAAGTATGAAGAGCTTGCTGGTCAATCATTTGCAAAAAAAATATCTTGCTCAGCATGGGATTTGCAATGAGGGGGTCGTATTTAATGCCCTGTTTCAAATGTTATTATAAATCATTACTTCCTCACCAGCTAAATCATGGCTGCCTAATGCTCTCCTGTAGAAATGTCACTAACCTGTGAACATGTTGGAGTTTGGAGTCGTGTGACTCCATGGGCTGGAGGGAAGGACAGAAAATATGAGGGGCCATCAAGCATCCTGGGGAGGTGATGCCCACACCTGATCAGCTGTGCAGCTCCTGTGTTTTCATAGCACCATCCACCTCTGCAAAATGCAAACCTTTGGGAGATTTTTTGACAAGATGCTAAACTTAAGTAACCTAAATGAACGCATGTTCCTGGTGTAGAAACAAGAACAGTTTTCAGAAGGGTAAAGGCGGCAAATGTTCAGCTTTGGTTGAATGATGCCTTTGAGTTACACAGGGAAACTTCTTCCATACTGCTTAACAGACCTCATGCTCACCTGGGATGCTCAGCAGAACTTTGCAATAAACTGGGAGGTTTTCCCACCCTGGGGGAAACCTCCAAATCCTCCTCGAGTTATGTACAGTCTGCAACAGTTTGAGGTGCAAGAGTGTTTGCAGGCCATAGGTGCATGACTGCATGGCCAGAGGGATGTCTATGTATGGAGGGGAAAGCTCCCTCCCCTTGGAAAACAAACATCTCACCTCTGAATGGCAACAGCCACTGCAAACATGAGGGAACACAAATCCCACATCCATTTCTTAACCGAGGATCCACTTTGTGTTGGGAAAAAGCTATGGGCTGCTTTCACTTCTTTCTTTTACACAAAAATATGGAGGAGAAAAATCTCAGGGCATTCTGTCTGCAGAGGCAGTGACTCCTTAGAAAGGTGTACAGTGGCGGGGATGTCAACAGAGAATTGGTAGCTTGTTATTTACCATCTACCTTTACATTGTGAGTTTAAAAAAATCTCTGTGCATGGCAGGTTCTTCTTCCTTACTCCCTGTGTGACAATCACAGTCAGGAGTTCTGTAGGTCATTTAGAGAGATTTTACAGAAACAATATCCAAGTGAAAGTAATACTTCTTTTGATGGGTATATTTAATGCAACAGTGCTTTTACATTTTAAAAATAAAAAGAAGGAGCTTTAATATTATCTCTTCAATCTGTAGTAAGCATAAAAAACAAAGTCAAAGCATATTTAAGGTCTTACTTTTTCTTAGCAGAGATATCTTAATAAAGGAGAGGAATTGATCTGGCTTCAAAGTAAAGGACAATTTTAGATTTGGGGTGAAGGTGGAGCAAGGAGGTGGGGAAGATCGTGTGAATGAGAAAATGAAATCTTCAGCAGAATCACAGCTACCATAAATATAGTTGTAGGAGGGCCCAGAGAACAGCAAGGGACTCACCCTGTTTGGGCTATCCCATTTCCAGCATGGAAACCAAGATCATTGTTTGCCAAATCTGTATACATAGTTGTGTGTTTTCCTCAGTCTCTCTTTTTTTCCCCTCCTCTACACATGAGTAAGACTTTAATGTTAGAAGAAATTCTGGTAGACTTTTGTGGGCAGTTTGGAGTTGAGGAGAAGAAGGATGGTATTTTTGTTTCTGCATACAAATGTAGGGAAGTTTGAGTTCAGCTGGCAAGGCTACCATCAGACAGGTGTCACAAGCCTGATTTGCATTTAACTTCTCAGGGCTTTATTAAGAAGACAATATTTGCAGTCACTGTGCATGGGCAGGCACAGAGCTCATACCGCTCACACAGATTTGTCTGTGAATTGTAAACTAGTACACTGGACACTGGTACAATTCACCCTGTTTTGTCTGACCATGCCCACCCCCTCCACACCACGCTGGACTTGTGTGTTGCTTCAGTGACGCTAGAAAGTGGCTTTGCAGCTCCAGGTGGTTTCCCTTGCCTATGGTTGGACAGGAGGGCTCTCAGGTCCTGCTCTTAGTACAAGCAAAACCTTGTTAAAAAGGTTAAAAGTATGTTAAAAAGTATGCAACTCTGCTTATACGTTTTGCAGCTCTGAAGAGGCCACAGTCTGCTTGGATTGTAGGGGAATACTGTTGAGCATAGTAATTCATCCAGAGGCTGAATTTCCTTCATGTTGTGCTTCTTCAATGCTACTGCAATGGGCTTGTCTAAGAGGGGGAGGAGATATTTTGATGGGTTTAATCACAAAGAAACAGGTAACTGAACTGGTCTCACTAGTTGAGATAGGGACTCAAGGGACTACAAAATTAGTACAGAGCTGGGTAAGTCTAACTCAGCTCTTTCTGTTTTCTGGAGATTATCTTGGTGGCTGAAAAACAAGCCACTTCTCACAGCCGAAGATTTGAACTGAGAATGAGGTCAAGAACCATTGGGTACATGGTGAATAGAAGCATTTCCAATATGACTAGCCACACTGCTATAGGATGGTTATTACTGGTCAGACACTTTCTGAAATACTTAACATCTCCCATATAGTGTTGTCAGGAGCTAAAATTGCCAACATTTCTGAGGGGTTTTAAAAAGTAATTCTTATTGATTTCAATCAGCCACTGTATAAGTGGTGGTCAATATTATTTCCTACATCGCTACAAGGAGAAATAACCAGAAATAATCCACAAAACCATGAGAGATTACAGGAGAAGATGGCTTTGTGTTTAATTTAGTACTCCAACTGTTGATCTGCAGCATTTGACCTAATGTTTGTGCCTCAGAGGCGTTTTTGCAGGTGAGACTTTCTGTGATTGCTCTCATCTGAATACTGAGGTCAGAAGAATGGATGAAGAGGTCCTGCACAACACATTAAATAATATGTGTATTTGGTCAGTGTTCAGCCCTTCTACAAGCAAAAGCTCTTTGGTTTAGCAGAGGATTTCCTGTGCTACTCCCTATAATATGTAAGTAAATAAAATGCAATATGCATTTGCTGTGGACCTGGGAGATTAATCATGCCCTCCTATTTTCAGTTGATGCCTGCTCTGTTGGTATGGTGGTCTTGTAATGCTTCTGAAACACTTGGGAATATTTGGTGATTATTTTTTTAAATGGAAGTAAATACTGACTTTCAGTGGGAATAGGTAGGTCTTTGCGCTGTCTGAAGTTGCAAGTCCTTTGCAATGCTAAACTAGTGGTGTATTTGAACTCCTCTCTGTGGTTTATCTAAGATTTCATTTAGGGTTGCATCACTGCTGGGTAGTTTGATTCATATCCATCTTTAAAAGTAACTTGCTTATCCATTCAGGAATGAATTGGTTAAACGAGGTAGACGTTGCCGTCATACTGACAAAGAAGCAGTGTCAGGTCCTGGCTGTGGCTGGGACTTCTCTAGCTGGGGATTTGGGTAGGCAGGGCCCTGCTGTGCTCTCATGTTTATGGATGCTTGGATTTATGGAAGAACAAATGAAAGTGCCATTTGGCCGCCAGCATATTCTGGTGATTATTATGTGGTTGTGTTTAAGTTTGAGATAAATACCAACCTAAAGTAACTTGCTGCCTCTCACTGAAGAATTTAATCTTCAACCCCAGGTGTACTTCTGCCAAAGTTAACTTGAAACAGGTTTAGAGTGACACTGTGGGCCTCCAGGTTGTAGTATCTTCTTATGATGAGATGGAGAGGCATGGATGGTCACTGAGGTTTGCTAGGGGAGCTGGCTGTATGCAGTAGAAAGTGTAGTCTTGTGTCTATAGGTCTGTAATCAGGACTGCCTATTAACACTGCTTTTGAGGAATACAAGGATCAACCAAAGCAGTTGTGGCCAAAGACCAAAACTGAGTACCTGACTCACTCACTCTTCCTCAGCTCGGACACAGGGTTCTGTTGGGCATATCAGCATGTATGCACACATGTAAATTTTATGGTGAGCTAGATGCCCTTCTCCAGACAGCTTTCTAAAATATTACTTCATATAGGAAAGTTGCATTTTGCATGTCTGGCTTTTGAACATTGTTTTTCAGTTACATGGTACTCTCTGTAATTAGCAACAAAAATTCAGACACAAGAATATAGCCTGTGTTTGTTCCAATAAGAGCTAGGATCATTTTGATATTTTGCAAAAAGTTGAAAAGCTCATTTAATAGCAGTCCATCTATTTATACCTCTTGCACAAACTTAAACATAACAAAAAATGCAACATAACTCATGAAGCAAAAGAGCGTTTTTGCCAAGTGTAATATTTGTATTTGGAAACATGGTCTATCTTGTATGAAGCAGTAGCCTTCTAACTGCCTCCAAGGTTTCTTTTGGCTGATGTTTGTCCAAACAGTCTTGCTCTTCATTCATTTTAATGGCTGAAAGGGAGCTGAGTGTTTTTACACTGGGAGACTGGCACAGCTCAGTCTCCTCTTTCTCGGCTGGCGCTGAATGCCCTCCTCTGCTGGCCCAGACGATCATGCTGCAGCATGACAGTGGGCTGATGTGCGCAGCCCCCACCTCCAAATGCCTGCCTGTTCTGCCACTCCACAATGACTTCCCAAAATTTAGCATACGGCCGTCTCTTATGCTGCCTTTGATTTTGCCCTGTGTGTCCTGTGGATCTGGCATGATGGGAACAAGAGAATCACAGCGCCCCCATTTAAAGGAGGCAAGGCCCTTCCCTGTCATGGCCATTGGCAACTTGAGCAAAAATACCGGATGTGGGAGAAGCATTTGCACTGGTGCCACTGGTGAGGGGAAGACTTCAGGAAATTTTGAAAGTTTGCAGCCAGGATGTGTCCATGGGTTTCTTCTCTGAAGATGACAGTGGTCAGGTAGAGAGCAGGAAATGTGTTGTCTTGTTTTTTAAGTACTGCCTGTGGTAAAATGTGGTCACTTCCTTAACTCATAGGTGAGGCTGGTGGTGTCTTTGTCACTCTTGTCCCTTCAGGAAGAGGTTAGCAAATATTCCCAACTCCCTTTTCCCCTCTTTGAGTTCTCCTTTTGAAATATTAATAATCAAATCCAATAGACGTATTGCTGTCTGGACTACCAGACTGCACCTAAGTTTCATCACTTTGGTAAGTTTAATTAATTTAGGACTCTACATATGAGTGAAGTACGTGCCTAAATGATTGCAGGACAAATCCTTGCCCTGAAGGGTCCAAGATGTCAGGATTTATTTCAAAGGGTTTCTTAAACACAAAATAACTAAACTTTTGGGAATGGTACAATTAGGAATAAGGTAAAATTGCTACACAAAGCAGTGGGAGCAAAGAGTGGGGAAGACATGAGTCATTCAAATGTGAGTTAAAGAGACATATTAATAATGGAAACTTTGGAAGAAACAAAGACCAAGCCACATTTCTCTCTCTCCTTTTCCCATCTGTCAGTTATCTAGCATGTTACCATAGGCCTCACTGGTCCTGACACTATCACAGCAGCCATTTCTTCATGTGGATGAGTTGTTCCTGAAAAATGCAGTTGGCACAGACTGCTCTTATTTTTCACACAAGGAATGCAGGTCTTCCTGTTCCACATATTTTTCTTCAATGAGCATAATTATTGTTGTCACTGGAAGGAAAATCCTCTGTCTGTCTGCTAAAATACTTGAGAGGGGAAGATAGGCATGAAATCTTTTTGTTGTGGCTGAGGATTTCCTCTGCAAGCTTCCACTTTAGTGATTCACTGCTCTTTTCCAGAAGAAATGCAAAGTTGGGATATGTGTTAATTACAATTTGCAGTCCTGGGCTAAATCCTCAGCTGGGGTAACTTGTGTTCGCTGGCACCTATGAAGGAGATCCAGGCTGCCCTTGATGGTCAGAGCATAAGTATGTGCCACCTTTTTATTCTGCTCTGTGCTCAGTAGTGGGCCATCATGCAGCCTTGGGAGTGCTGCTCAGTGACATCAGTGCAGAGGGGCATTGCCAGGTATGGGGCACCACTTTTGCCATCCCCTTTGGTGTTTGCATGGCAAAGCTCAAGGCATTACCTGGTAAACTCTCATCAGAAGTTACCTGCCAGTCCATATCACAGCATGGAGTCTGCTTTTGTATTTTTTTTTTCTTTTAGTGCAAGAAAACTGTGCAGCTGATGGAGTCATAATAAATTTTGGCAGGGTTGAAGCAAAAAAAACAGAGGCAAGTGTTCTGATTTTTCTCTAAAGTTAGAGCTATTGTTCATCTGGGCAACTTTTTGTGTGAAATGAAGGCAGAGATCTGTGTTTTGGGGGAGAGCCACACTGTGGATAACTGCAAAGGAATTCTGCCACAGCTTTGCTATGAATTATATGTTGTCTGAAGGATTTAACAATATCACAAAGTTCATCAAGAACAGGAACACTCATTTTCCTATCTTTTTCTGCCAGCAAAATGAACAAGTGATTTAGCTTCCTTAAAGAAATTGAATCCAGTAGCTGTGCCAGCTCTGTCTTCCTCATGTTTGTGTGCATTTGCTTTGTTCCTGAGTCCCAGATGGATTTCTGAAAATGGCACAGGGTTGCCAAAATGCATCTGCAGACACATATCATCAATATGCACAAACTGTAAAGAATGCAGCCCCTGGAGCAATGTGTGATTTCATCAAAAGTGACTTTCCAGCTACACTGAAACCTTTCATGTCTCTTGTGCAATCTGCAATGCTAAAGCAAACAATTTGAGTGCCAGATTGTCATAAGTATCTGAATACTTCATTTTATTAAAGGGCCATGGTCTTATCAAATCAGAGGGAATATGACATCTAAAAGAAGATTAAGCTGCTATAAATACACCCAGGTAGATATAATCAATTTCTTTCTCCTACCAAAACAAAACAAAACAAAACAACCAAAACAAACTCAAACCCTTTTAAACCTATCGAGGATTTTAAATTAAAGCACCAAGATATACTTACCAAACCTTTGGGTCTCTGGAGCCCTTGGGCCATGATTTTTGTGCAGGGCTCTGCTTCTGGTAGTGTTGGTGGAGTTTTCTTAGTGTCTCACTTGGGAAAGAGCAAGGAGATTTTGGATTTTTGATGGAGCTGTAGAGCATTACTGCCTGTTTTTTGTTTTGGATATAGCAGCCTATGAAATCTTAGGTTACAAAAATAATAAAAAATAACAGAGGACAAAAGGGGATTCTGGATGAGTTATCAAAAGTTTTTGAATGGGTAGGTTGACAGCAGGGAGGTATACTCTGTAGTATACACTGAAACTGAAACAAGTGCAGGAGTGTGTTGGAGCTGGCACGCACAGGGACAAAAATGTGTACACAAAAGTGTCCTTTTGCAGAAAAAACACCATGAGTGGACACCACTGTTTGTGTAAAATGAGAAGAAATGAGGAAGTTAGAAGACAGCAAGAGAGAAAGTGCAAGCTGAGGAGAGACAGGTGCTTGGTGTGGTTACAACCCCTGGCTCCATAGAGGATGACTGCTATGAGAAAGGGAAGGCATTACTCTCCATGTCTGCTGGCCATTGAAATGAGTGTAAGTCATTTGACGTAGAAAGAAAAGAAGCTTATCCAAAAAATTGCTGGTGAGGAAGATACCTTGCTCAGGTAAAAAAAACCTCCATCAGCAGAAAATTCTCAAAATATATGGAACAAATCTCTGCTAGAAACGTTGTGTTTGACCTGCTTTAAGGCGAGACAATGGACTGGACTTCCTTGTGAGAACTGCTGAAGCCCAGTTTTCCTCTCAGTAGTGCTACTGAAGCCACTGACTGCTGTCATAGTGCCTTTTTGTAGTGTCTAAATAAAGACGATATCTCAATGCAGGGAATTGGATATGATGTCTGCATTCCCTGCTCCCCCTTTCTCCTTTTTCAGACTTTGGAAACAAATGTTAAATGTTTGTCAAGTTTCAAGACAACAAATTAAGTAGGTCACGTTGTAATTTTGCCAGCTGATTTATTTTAAAAGAGTAAACCAGTGATGGTTTCTATACTGCCTGATGTCTCTCAGTAAAAGCACCATCTCCTCTTCAACTCAGTTTATGGTGTTAGAAGGTCAGTATTTTTGTGGTACATCATCTTTAAGGGAGGTTTTTATGAAGACTCTTCAGTCACTTTCTTTCTTTCTTTCTTTCTTCTATGTTTTGTTTTGTTTTGTTTTGTTTTTTAAAACAGATTAGGAAGGTTTTTGTGTTCAAAGGCAGTGCTTGTATTCTGGTTGGAAACTAGGTGGGGTTTTTTTCTTACTGAGGATCAGCCGGATCAGCTTCCTGAACTGAGTTGCTGAATTAACACCAGGGTGAACACAAGGGCTGGCAGGAGAGAGGCAGTGAGCACATCTGGCTGGAGGCAGGGGGTAAGGAAAAGAGACAGTCTGGGTAAGGAGAACAAAGTGGATCTGACTACTGGTCACTTTTCCAAGGGTCTACCTACACCACTGAAGGAGCTTACAGCCGTGGGATGGAAACTTGTGAGCGATGGCAATCTAAAGGCACATCTGTCCCTGGAGCTGATTTTAAGCCACAGCATTTGTTTTCCTTCTAGATCCTGTGGGTATTCAAGCAGGTTCTTCTCTGAGGTCAAGATATCTCTGTCACAGCAGCAGCACCTGCAGGTGTTTGCTCCCCTTTTCCTTTCCCTTTGTGCTGCTCCACAAGCAACCTTGTTTTTCCCAAGAAAAAGCCTGTTGATCAGGTCTAATGCAGAAGAGAGGAATCTGGTCCTGGTGAAAGGCTGCCTGCCCTGCTGTGGCTCCTGTGGTAGGGCAGGTGTTTGGTCCTGGCAAAGGCTTCACAGTCTGCTGAGTGGGAGTCGGAGGGATCAGAAAAATGCTGCCCAGCTTGAGCCAGGAGATGCTGCAGCCCTTGGTTCTGTATGTCTTGCATCCCACAGTCCCTGCTGTTTGCAATCTGCTCACTGGCGAAGGTGTCCTGTGCCAGCAGCTTTTGTTGGTGGAGCTTTAGGGGTGCTCATCCCTCTTCTCCTTCCTTCCTCTTTTCCTAATTTATCTTTTAAAAGGGGCTGGGCACAGGGGCAGTGAGAAGGTTGGGAGTTAATGTGGCCAGCAAGGCAGAGAGAGACAGCATCACATTGCAGGAAAGTAGAAGGGACTTGCAGCTCCCCTTTTTATGGCCAAATCCTGACTAGCAACAGAGAGCTTTATTGCTGGTGTTGTGGGAGAGATTGTGTGCTACTGTGACCGTACCTGCTGTTTGCTTTATGACTCTGTGGCTGGTTTGCAGTCCATACCTGCACAGGCCATCTGCCTGAGCCCTCACTGGCATTAGATGGGGGGTGATGGGTGGGGGCTATGCCCCAACCAGCCACCCATGCCCATCAGAAGGGCTTTGCCGGATCCAAGCAATCCTCTGGAAAGAAAACGCATGTCTTCTGTGCTTTCATCATATGCATGCTTACACAACCAGCTTTCTGACTCATCGTTTTGGCTTCTGCAATTGCATTTAATAAACTGAAGGCTGAGGTTTCACCCCACAGAGAGCAAAGCCCTCCTGGATGCAGGACGATGTATCATTGAGCTGCCCTGCAAGTGGCACATTCCTGAGAGCTGCTGAGAGCAAATGTCTACGCCATCTGCACCACCTGCATGCACACTCTTTTGAGGCATGGAGGATTTGTACATGTGCTGCTTTGAGGTGTGGAGAATGTTTAATATGGGCACAGGCTTCTGCCTCACACAACCTGGTGGCTGCTCAGTTTCTGTCTAAACTGATGGTGGAAATGAGACATAATCACTGAAATCTTAGGAAATACCAATATTAAAATCACTTATGTTCCAGTGATCTTCCCTAGTAGTGCTTGCACCTTAAGAAGTAAGATGGAGATCTATGGAAAAAGCCATCTACAGTCAGGTCCCAGTTTTGCCATAACACTTCCTCTCTGACTTTGCCCAGGCTAATTCTCTTGACATCATGATTTTCCCTAAAAATATGAGGATAATATGGGGAAAAATAGCTTATGAATATTTGTAGTAGCTGGGACTCCTGAGAGGGAATTAGAGAGGTTTTGTGTTGTGGCATAGAAATGTATTGAGTATGGAAAGTATTGCAAACTGAACCGGGTACAATTGTGGTCCTGCTGCCTAAGCCTGCCTAGCCCAACCTGAAGGTATGTAAGGGCTCACTATTGCTCAGAAGAAGCATCAGTGGATACTTGTTTTTAACAAATTACTCAAAGCTGTATTAGTGGAAAGGCCTCAGCTCCTTCCCCATTTTGTCTGGAAATTCTGCCCGTGGTGGAAGAATGGTCTCAGGAAGGGGTTATATGAGCTTTGCTATATGGATATAGTTAAGCTAACAGCTCGTAGTTTCCCTGAAGCCCTTTAGCTACATGCCAATAATCTAATGAAGTTTGCATTACCATTCCCTGTGGTTATAGACAAGTGCCTTTGCAGGGAAGTACTGAAAAGCCTCACCCATACGTGTTTGTGTGGGATCACCAAGAAGCAGTACAGCCTTTATGTTTGCTCAGGCTTTGAGCTTTTTGTCTCACAGTGCCAGTTTAAACTGGCTTTTGTGGTGGGGTTGCTTGTCCATGAGAACAGAACTGAGACTGTCAAATGGTCCTGGATAGCTATGGTCCAATTAGTAGTGGTGCCAAGATAGCTAATGCTGTTTCCTTCCTGGGTAGAATCTGGAATAGTGCAAAATGTGCAGTGTTTCGTTGGCTATTTCCTACTTTTTCTTGATGAAATTATCTCACCTTTCTTCCTGAATTTCTTTCATTGCCAGGGCACAGTGCAGCACAGATGTGCAGGTGAGGAGCTCCAACACCAGCTGAAGGGAACCAGGGGGTTGTCAGCAGCTGTCTGCCCAAGGAAGGAAAAAACCTGTAGTCCTGGCATGGGACCGGGAAGGCCAGGTATTCGGATGTTGCTTTGGTTTTGTTACAGACTCCTTTGTGACCACCAGTACCTCTGAAAGCTGCCCTCTATTTCCAGTTCTTTGCTTCCTAAACCATTTGCTTTGCAAAATATTGCAGGGTTTGCTTCACAAAAATGTTCTGAGGCCTTGGGTGTGAAATATTATGACAAAAGAAGGCATTCCAGCTCTTTATTACATCACACATTTTAAATTATGGAAAATTGGTCGAAAATACAATAAAATTAGCATAAAAAGGAATGCTTTCCAATTGCCTGTCAGGATCCCTTCAGTCTCATAACTGTTTCCGTGTGAAGCAATGAGTGTAATGCTTGTTGATTGTTGTTTGTTGCCTTGTTGTCTCGAAGTCGCTGGAAGCAATTTACAAGTTACTCTTGCTCAATGTCTAGGAAGAGAAGAGAATGGAAAATGTTTACTTGTTTCTTTTTGGTAAAAGCAACAGAATGACTAAAGACTTGAGCCTGACTATTGACTTTGGAATGTGAAGGATCTGGCCCTCTTCATCCCCACTGCCTGCCACAGGTAATACCCCACAGACATGTGGGTGGCAGGCCTATATGCTCATTGCTATGCCTGTGTGTTTCAAAGTCCATTTGTGCCATTCCTATTAAGAAGGTGGTTGTTACAGGAAGAGTCATTACAGGAAGGATAAGATCATGTATTTTTTGATACTCTGTGTTGGTACAGGGTATCTTCCCCTCCAGTGCGCGATACAGTCCCATTCATCTGACCTGCTCCTGTGTTGACTCTGCCACTGGCCCTTTACTGCCAAACCCAGCATTTTACTCTCCTTGTGCAAATCTAAAGATAGCACTCAAACGCCTTCTAATCACTTAGGGTTTATTTTCACATGTTATCTTCATGTATGCATGTCTCTTCATTGAATGAGAGATGGCATTTGGAGCTGCAATGCAATGACATGACAGTTTCTGAGGGCCTTTTAAACTGCACTCGCCCTTCACAGCTGCCCAGGGACACTGACTCAGTGCTTTGGAGGAGAGATGTGATTGTCTCCCAGGGATTACACATCTCTCACAGCACTGAAAGCATCACAGTTTGTTCTCTTTAACTTCCTGCAGACTAATTATATGAAAGAGCAATGGTCTCCATTTGGACAGAAGATGTATTCTTAGCTAAGTTTACCTAATCCTTTCCTGACTTGACTGTGTTTTAGCCAGCCTTGAGCTGGACAGCAATGTGATTTTAGTCCAGCAATCAAACATGAAAGAGAGCCCATATGTATAAAGTACCCTCCTCATGCTGGAACTTATCCAGAAGAGACAAATTGTCTTCATGCAGGAGGTCTGGTTTTGCCTTTTCCCACTGAAAAAAAAAAAAAATCTGGCATAAGAAGTGTTTTGGGATAAATCAGGGGAACACAGTGGCCACTGCCAGTGGTGCTGAGCTGCACGGCCAGACCCAACAGCTGAGAGTTGCAGTGATGTCTCTGCCATGTGCGACTGCATTTGTGCAATGCCAACGTGGGGCAAATTAGCAGTAGGAGGGGTGCTGTCACTTATCCCCTGTACCCCAGGGCAAGCAGCAAATGTATTGACATGGTGTCTTGCAGGGGAGGCTTTCAAATGGTCCTTGCTGGTTGCAATAGCATTCACTCATGTCTCCACCTGGCTTTACCTGAAAAACTCAGCCAGTGGGTTGGAAAGCTGGGAGTGCTGGTACAAAGAAGTCTGGCAGCTCTTGGCATTTTGGGCAGTACAATGATGTGGTAGATGTCATTTAGCTATGTGTGGGGTGATAATTCTGCTGTTCCTCTTCTTTGTTTTGCTGTCAGACAATGAACTTCTCTGGAGGGCTCTGGCTTTGAAGAGGTTAGAGAGAAGCTATATGCCTGCTGAAAGTGGTGGGAAATTCTGCAGAAGGCAGTATGTGGGAGAAACAGGTGGATATTCTTGGGAGGAAAAATCTCACTGTTTATGTCAAATTTGCGTGTTCCTCTTCAAGCTCTGGTTAAAAAGTCTTGCAGCTCACAGTATAATTGCCAGCCTGGATGTGTCAGATGGTCCAGATAGTCCTGTGGGACTCCTTGGCCTTGCAGATCTCCTCTTCTACAGCCAGTTATCTGGTCTCATCTCCCTTCTAATGCAAGTCAAATTCCCCCTGGCGGTGGCTTAGACGTCAAAGCTCAGCTCTCCTTCCATATGTCCCTTTGGTGTGCGTGAAGTGCGGCTCCCTGTGTAGGTGCCTCAGTGCCGTTTCCACCCCAGGACTCAGGTTCAACTTGGCAGTGTTGGATCTTGTATGTAGCTGGATCTTGAAATAGATAGCTCTCGGGGTTTCACACCTTTCTGCTCCCCATTGGTGCTGGTGGCAGTCAGACGCAGAGCACACTGCTGCTTTCCTTTCGGCTAGCAGACAGACTCTGCAGGGCAGTCCTGCCAGCTGCAACAGCAACACCAGTTTCTAACCAGGCCACCCAACCTAACAATGACAGATACGGTTGTGTTTGAGGTCGAGGTTGGATCAGCTTCCTCTCCCACCTCCAGCCTGTGCACGTCTGGTAGCTTTGTGCCTCCTGTTTGTGTGCTAGCAAGATGAGGCCAGGTCTCCCTTTCCTTGTGGGGAAAGAGGCTAGTTGCAAAGTGGCCCAAGCCAGTGTCCCCGCTCTGTTGTGCAGCTGGTGGTGCTGGGGGGGGCAAACCCACTGTCTTGGGTGGCTGATATGAGTGTGAGAGAAAGGGGGTTGACCTTCTGAGCAAAAACTGCATTAAATTATAGGAGTACTGATGGCTGTGCCACTATGGGCAAGAACAGACCGTAGTTATTTGTCAAGGTTAACCACCACCATCGACCTTTCATGGACAGCTATAGGCTGTGGTGTAGCTACCACTGTGCTAAGCATGAGGCTGTGTGGGCTGTTATTCAGGAAAAAAGGCTTGGTAATTTTTCCTCCCTTTACACCTACCGTTGTACCTTCTAATTTGGCTTTTCTGCTATTGTGTACCTAGTGGTGATTAAACATGCGGTGAAATTGTGGGGGAATGTGTCTGTGAGTGCATGATCCAGCAAGGGAAATGCTCAGCCTGCTGGAGACTTAAGCACTGCTTCAACATTTCCTTTGCTAGACTCCTTTGCAAGAATTACTTTGTTCCTTCTGACTTCCCTCTCTCTGAGGCCATCCTCCTTCAGGATATCATTACCCACACACTGATTTAAATTTTGCTGACCCTTAACAAGGCTATTTTGTAACTCAATGCACTTTTGTTTCCTCTCCACACTGTCCAGAAGGAATTTCTGTTCATGTTACTGTGTTCTCTCTCTCAGCCCAAAGAGACTCCTTGTATTTCTACACTCTATTTCTGTCTGTTTCCCAGACAGGTTGTGTGATAAGGATGTGTAAGAGAACTGGTTCATTGAGTTGAGGTCACCATTGCTTTCAAACCTAGCTACTGCTGTAGAGGTTGTGGCAGACCCTGCTATGTCTCCAGACCCATTGCTTACTGGCATGTCTGGATGTGCTAGGATAGCCAGGATATTTGCACATGAAAGGAAGCTGTGCTCTTGCTTCCTGGTGAGGGCTTGCATTGGACAGGGGCCTCATGCCAGGCTGGATCCCCATCCATTGGGGAGGTGATGGGGACTGCGGCAGTTTGAGATTTGTCCTCACACTTCTTTGGTAGACAGGTGGTGCTTGAAGCCAGGCAGTGCTGTGGTTTGAACCCCATTGACTGCCTGATGGTAAACGCTGCTGAGGGACAGTAGGACATATGAATCCCTGTGTCTACATGGTCAAGTACATTTGCACCTTTCCCATCTTCTTATCTGACTCAGAGAGAGCCCTTCTCAGCCAGACAGGGCCTTTCCCAAAGCCAGTTGTGCCCAGCTGTTTTTTGCAGCCAAGCAGCACCCCCTCAAGAACAACTGCCCCTGGGCTGTGGAGAGAGGGGTGGTGGCAGCTTGGTTTTGGGGACAAATAAATGGGTTAAGCAGAGCTATGCAGAGGCCTGGAAGATGGTGCTTGGAGTGAGAGCTAGTTTCCAAGCCTTCTTGTTCCCCAAACTTTCTGGCTCACACCCTGTGTCTACCACCATGGTGTGCAGATGCTGTCTCTTGTTGGAGGCACGTTTCAAAGTCATACCAGAGGCCTCCTGAAATCCACAGAGCGAAGCACTGTTCCACCATATGGGAAGCATTGGTCAGGCCTATAATAAATGGCCAACTCTGGCATTTAATTCATGCAATGTTATTTGCCTAGTTTTAAAAAGGAAATATTATCTAAGCACTCCTCTGAAAACTAGAGCCACCCACACTTAGTTTTGTTAGGTTTGGCCAGTTTGACCTGTGTAGTCTTGTTATCACCTCCGGAATATAACATCCTGAATCTGTTAAAAATTGTGCATTTTACTGAATGAAAATCTTCTCTGTGTGTTTAAAAATCCCCCCTGATGTTTCTTGCAATAGAGAATGAATAGGGAAAATATTTATAACTCCCTGAACTGATAGAAAATTAGCACAGTCATAAAAGGCCTACATGGCTTTAGCAATGCAGCTGAAAAGGAAAAATGAATAAATCTGCCACTCAAAAGCAAAAGGCAGAGCTGAAGAGCGACTGCTGCCATTTCAGCTTCCTGGCTCTTCTACCTCATGCCCCTGTGAAGGCCCAAAGGAGGTGCTCTTCTGTAGGTCTTTTCCTGAGACGCTACACGCAGCAATATACTGCTCCAAAGTTCATGACTAGAGGATATCCTAAATTAATTTACATAGATATATAAATATAAGCATGTGTGTGTATTTTGCATGAAATATGAAACCAGTGATTTCTTAGCCAATCCCTTAATTTGTCTGAAACAGTGCAGGCATAATGGAAACCGCCCACACATTTTTGCATTAAAAGTTACAAAGGGAAGGGAGGGAGGGTACTGGTGATAGAAAAACACATGCTCTCTCAGCTGTCACATAAATGCCATGCAGCCAGGCATACATTCACACCAGTCTGCTGGAAAAAATTATCATCTTTACTCTGCTGCTTACTGTCTTGCTGCTCATGCCCTCCACCCTAAGCCCTCTGGGTTCTGTCTGTATAGAGGGGAGGGACATGGCCATGCTTGTCCCTCTGCAGGTGCAAGCAGTGAACATAAAGAGATCCATTTCTGTTTTGCAGGCTTCTTCTTCTGGATTAAAAAGAGACGGCCTTGCCATGCCATTGCCTGTTGCGTGGTGTGAGATGATCACGCAGGTGAATGTATGGAACCTGCAGAGTAACCTCGTCTGTGTGGGTTATGAACAGGCTCTCTGCCCTGCCAGCTTCTTGACCCTGCCAGGAATGGCACTCACCAGGGTTTTGTGTAGTCTGTCCAGCCTGGCTGTCAGTAATTTTCTCCAAGGATGGATGAATGCTTGCTGAACGTGTAAGCCAAGGCAGTGCTGCCTAGCAGGCACTCAGTGCAGCAAGCCATGCTTGGGTGGGTGATGGAGAAAGCAGGAAGGGGCTCAAGGGGAGACCTGAGGGAGCACTGGTGACTCCTCAGCCTCAGGCAGCTCCCTGGGCTATCTGCAAAGTCCAGCCGCCCCCTTGCTGCCTTCCTGCTGCTGACCAGGGAGACCATCACATGTAAGAGACGGCAGCATTGGAGCTCTCTGTGGTCTGGCAGGGGCATCCCTTTGCTAAATGGCTCACATAGATACTGCAATCCCCTGCTGTGAAGCAGCAGACTCTTCACCTGGGAAACATTACTTTTCCCCCTTCTCTGTCCTTCGACTTGCCTGACCCCACTCAATTGAAAGTGTCAGGTGCACCGCTTACACATTGCAACCAACCTTACAATCGCAATGAAAATACTATATATGGAAAAGGCAGTCCTAGGAACTCACTAGCATTTTTTGAAAGAATGCATTGTGTTGACAGTGCTAACCATTTTGCACGGGGTGGGGTGTGCAGCTGGTAACCAATGCAGGACTGTGGGGATTTGAGAATGTGTACGTGTTCTTGTTTTTCGCTATGTTGTCCTACAACCCATATGCATCACTGTGGGTTATGTTAGTGGAATTTTGCTGCTCAGCAGCTGTCCGGGCAATGTGAAGCCAGGCCCACTCATCCTTTTAACCATCAAAGGTACACATTCAATCCATTTATGGCTGCCTCGGGGCGCTGCTCCACACATCCTTCTCACCAGCAGTGCCAGCTTAAGGCATTCCCGCCAACTCAACTCTAAAGCCATGTGGTAATCTGTATCTGGTGATTGATCAGGGTTAAAAATAACTTGGATGTGCTGACTGGTTCCTTTTGCTTCACAAACAGCTGTGGCTGCCCAAGAGGAAAGTAGTGCAGAGGAAGGAGAGGCTGGGAAGTGAAGACATACTACTCTGGATTTGCTGAGGAGAAACAGGTAAAGGGAACTACTCAAATGTGGACAGGTTGCTGTTAAGTCTGTATTTTAAGTTTCCTTCTGGGAAGCAGGATGGCTACTGATGGGAGACTCCCGGAGGATTTCTCAGTGTTGAGACTGTGACGCCTGTTTAGTTTGGCTTGTTTCAATCCTCCTCAATCTTTGGGTCTTTCAGTACGCCTGTTCTGTGGTAACTTAGAAACAAACCCAGCTTCTTCTAACTACCAATCTGTGCCTGGGAACATAAGACCATAAACCCCTTCTCGGATCTTATTCTCTGTATTTAAGAGACTCAGTCAAATTTGGCCATGGGAAACTCCAGCACCTTTCTAAGGACCAGTACACACAGTCATTCCACTTGCAATTTTAGCTGTTGGAAATGAGATAAAAGAAAGCAGAAAACAACAACAAAAAAAAGCAGCCCAGTCCTGAATGGTTCATAATTTATTATCAAGTAGGACCAAATTTGTTTTTAACAGAGACCATTGCTTAAGAATGCAGAAGTGAGAATACTTTCTTAATTTGTGCTGCAGGGCTCATCCTATGAAAATCCTGGTAGGTCCTTATCAGTGGTTTTTCAGCTCCCTCAGCATTTCTAGCCTTGGCAGATTCTGAGTGGTAAGACTTGAAACTTTGTGCATCATTTAATTTACTAGAGTAATTTTTCCTTTTCCCTGACACTTTGTTATGTTTAGTATTAATGGTGTAGTAATATTTCTCAATCGCACTATAATTTATTAATCCATAAACTGCAGGGATGTGTTTTATATTTCAAGAATTCTAACCGCCCCCTCAGAGAAACCTGAGAATGTTGTTCCCTCCACACTGCTAAGTGAAGTAAAAAGCAGGGCCTTCCCCCCATGTTGCAGAAAATACCTGTCTTCCCTATTAAGTGACTGTTCCTGGAGCTGCTTATGCCTTTCATCCATCTGCTGCCAATTTAACTGGCTCCATTAGCTAGTGGCTCGTTCTTATGACCTTGCAAGAATTTACAAAACCTGGTTTCTATAAAAATTAAGAGGCAATCCCTGTGCTTACTCTCTTGTTTAACTAACCAGGTTTTCTTACTACCAGCTAGTGCTAGAATATATCCACATCTCCCCCCACCTCTGACTCAAGCCTGCATCTGGGAAGATCCGATGACTTGGTCAAGATTTCCAGCTGCTGATGTTACCTCAGTAGATTGGTTGCTGTTGCATATGTGCAGTAGCTCTGCCTGAACTCTGTATTTCTGGAAACCTGGAGCATGAGTACAATGCTGAGGCTCTGCAGCCTGTCAAGACTGGCTCTGGCAGATCCAGGGAGAGCCTTTGCAGCATATGCACCACATATTTGGTCAGAGTGGGTGTCCAAGGCCCAGCCTGCTGTTTTAATCCCCTGATTTGCACCACCTGCGCAGACCAACACAAGCCTGACACCTCCCAGGCCCAGCCGACTTATTATGCCTATGTTAATGCTGGGGAGACCGTGCACATGTCTGCCTGGGACTTTGCAATCAACCAGCCAAAGAAAGACCAACAGAGCGAGAGAAATGATTTACAGTATTTATGTGTGTATATATATAGCAGAAGGAATTATCTTTCATGGCTGCCTTGACTCTTTCAGATAAGGCTGACTGCAATGTGAGATAGGCTTTACTGCTATGTGGGGTTCCCCATGCAGTGCACATATGTGTATCAGACCACATAACACGAAAATAGGCATTTCTCTAGTGACATTTAGCCTTAGTTTTCCAAACGGAGATAGTGACTTGCAACAAGACAGCCTTTTACAGGATGGAACTGTAAGTATTTATTTACCCATGGTGTCATTTTTATCTTTCATAAGAAAGTGGGTATCAGCTGCTTAATTGCAGGATTATGTATATAAACTTGCACTTTATAAAAATTTGGAAGTAAAACTTTTGCCTAACAACAGTCTTATTTTTGGCAATCAAGTTCCATCTACAGAAGCCTTTCATGTTACAGACATATCCCACATGTGAGTTATTGTTACAATTCAATAAATACTTTACAAAAATAATGCTAGCTTTTTTAAAAAATTAAGATATTTTAACTCACCAATAGTTCCTCTCAAACAGCTTCCTTAAAGAATAGCTTCTTCTGTAGGACACTGCACTCAGCATATGCTAAATGGGGGAAAAGGGGTGGTTGCGTGCTTGACCTCAGGGAACTTAAGACATGTGTATTCCACTTTTCCTGTTCTTTAAAAAAAAAACAAAATTTCTTTTCTTAAAAGAAAGAAACAAAGAGATCTATACACTCTTCATATTAAAAATTGGAAAGTAACTGTGAGGGTTTTTTTTTTTCCTTTGACAGGTTTTCCTTCTCTGGCCACACTTTTCCAAAGACTTACGTCATGCTTCATTTACAGGTAGCTGCCATGAAGATCTGCTCCCCAGCATAAGACACAAGCCTCAACAGCTGTAATTCCGTGTCTGAGATGTCTCCAGGAGCAGGCTGTTTGTAACTCTGGCAGAACCACTGCATCGACAGTCTTTCTGCTTTGTAGGAAAACCACAGCTACATTTCCCTGCAAGCCTGTCAGATGGAAGACCTGAGCTGGAAGGTAACAGGAAGAATTCAAAGAAAAAAAAATGCTAGTAACTGGCTATATTCACTTTTGAGTACTACCCTTCCAAAAAAAATTTCACCCTTAGATATGACTAGTCATGAAATCAATTATAGAGAAAACCGATGCTTTAAGTGCATTAATCTTGTAAACCATTCCCATATGGAAGAATACATTCTTCAATCTTATTGTTTATAACAACTTTTAAATATGTGCCCTCCTCAGCTGCAGCCTTAGGGCCTGATGGTGATGGCAGCCACCCCCCTCCACTCCCCTCACACTTATGTTACAATTGGGGAATAAGATGTAATGCACATTATTAAAGAACATTATTGCAGTATAAAATCCTACCAGGACAATGTTTATATATGTCTGTATGTCAAAGTAGGTGTGTGTGAGATAGAGATATGTGTTTATAAATTACACACACTATGAAAAATACTTACGTATTATATTACAACTATATACATTCATTAGAAAGAAACTGATCAACCCCTGTCAAGGAGACTATGCAGCAGCCATTACCAGTTCTTTGGCATCCAGGAAATGAATGCTAGTTTGTGTCTTAAAAGGAGGAAAATCTCAGTATTCCCTCGCTTCTTGAAATTGTTTGTAGTAGTCTTCATCTGAAGGGTTTTCTGTACACTTCTGCCCATTGTTCGGAGGCCGTGCTTCATTGTATCGGCTCCAGTCACCTTTGCATATAATCCAGGGCAGAATGTCCACTTTGTAATGGAGTTCTGCTGAGAATTCGATGCTGATCAGGTTTGGTGTTCCTGCCCCTTTCCCTCTGGTAATCAGCTGCATATTGTCATCATAGCAACAGTGCTGTGCTGCGAGCGTTGTGCTTTCCAAAGAGAGCATGGAGCGGATGCAGTACCGTGCTGTGGGCTTATAGATCTCCAGTTTTTCCTTTGGACCACTTGCATCTTTCCAGCGAAAGTTTTTCCTCTTAATTCGATCACAGATTTCGGCAGTGCTGTATGCAACTTCTCTGGGGTAGGAGCATGGGCAGCTGGGAAGATCATTGACCACTTTGTGCATGTATTTCTTCAAGAACTCACTTTTGCAGCTCATCCATCTTTCACAGCTATCAGTATCTGTTTAAGGGCAGGAAATGGAAACTTAAGTACATTATGCAGCATCACAGTTCATATGATCAGTGATAATAAATCATAGAATCATAGAATTGTTAGAGTTGGAAAGGACCTTGAAGATCATCATGTTCCAACCCCCCTGCCATGTGCAGGGACACCTTCCACTAGACCAGGTTGCTCAAAGCCCTATCAAGCCTGGCCTTAAATACTTCCAGGGATGGGGCATCCACAGCCTCCCTGGGCAGCCTGTTCCAGTGCCTCACCACCCTCACAGGAAAGAATTTCTTCCCAATATCCAATCTAAATCTCCCCTTTTCCAGTTTAAAACCATTACCCCTTGTCCTATCACTACACTTCCTGACAAAGAGTCCCTCTCCTGCTCTCCTGTAGGCTCCCTTCAGAAGGAAGGGAGGTCTCCCCGGAGCCTTCTCTTTTCCAGGCTGAACAGCCCCAGCTCTCTCAGTCTGACTTCGTAGGAGAGGTGCTCCATCCCTCTAATCATCTTCATGGCCCTCCGTTGGACCTGTTCTAACAGTTCTATGTCCTTTCTCTGTTGAGGACTCCAGAGCTGGACACAGTACTCCAGGTGGGGTCTCACGAGTGCAGAGTAGAGGGGCAGAATCACCTCCCGTGACCTGCTGCTCACGCTTCTTTTGATGCAGCCCAGGACACGGTTGGCTTTATGAGTAAAGTGTAACTGTTCAGTACCAGTGCTTTGCTTAAGAAAGAAAGGGCGGTCAAAGCTTTCCTCCCTGCAATGTGTTAATGTGCTGTCTTGTCAGATAAAGAAATCACACATGTGACTGGTGTTAGGGCCTGAGGCAGTGCTATAGTCTGAATTATACTGCGGCACCATGCCAGCAGGGATTTTTGACGTTTGTTCTACCTGGAAAATTCTAATGAAGCTGCTGGTATCCCATGCAGCACAAGAGACACTATGATGGCTTTACAAGCAACAGAACTGAAAGAAGAAAACCACAGTGATTTGATGCCAGTCTCCAGTTTCTCATAAGGCTAGAAATACCAAGATGGGAAGCAAGGTCTGGATTACTTTTTCTGAAGTTCATTATTAAAGCCCTCATTCAGTCTTTCTTTTAACTAACAAATATTTTTTTCTATTTGCTCTCCATCTTCCCAAAGGGGTATTTCAAGCAGCTGTACTTCACACATGAAGACTGACATCTTAGCTGGCAAATGCAGCCAAAAGTGATTCAGATTCTAAAAGGGCCTATGTGACATAATATCAGAGTGTCTGTACATTAGGAGGATTTAATGGCACCAGAGCCATGACTTATAGCTGGGATTAAAGAGATTAGTAGAGCAGTATCTTATTTAATACTGGCACTTATTATTTTGCAAGAGCCTTGGGAGAATCCAGTTAAACATCTCCTACTTAAAACATTATTTAAGGTGTCTCTATCATGCTACAGGCTTTCAAAAACCCCTGCATATCTTGCTCCACACTTACTTATCTGGATTCTGCAGTAAGGCAAAGACTGGCACGTAAAATTCTTACAGTAAACATTCTTGCAAAATATTTACTTAGTGATCTGTGTCCTGTTTTTCTGTCTTCTTAAAGACTCCTATCCCAGCTGTCATTAACTATTGTGGTCTGTCACCATAGGAGGGATATGCTGGATTACATTATTTATCCAATTAGTCGACCAGCTAGTGTCTACAAGTGGCCATGCTATGGTTTCATTGGAGGGTTGAAATCAGAACATTATAGAGGCTGGGCTGAGTTTTAGGTGGTTCAATAATCAGTCATGCCCTGTAAAATTGCTTCGGCTACCCTCACTGCAGCATGCACAGTTATAAAAGCTATGCATGCTCATAAAAAGTGACTGTCATTTTTTTTTAATGAGACAGCTCTACCTAAAATGCTTTTCCAGTATCTTCCATTCGAGGCTATTTCAGCAAAATGCTAAGCAGTATTTGAATTTTTTCTCTCCATTAATGTGGAGTCTTACAGCTCTTTTCTGTACTAGGACAGAGAATTACCATTTAATAATGAAAGAAATTTGCTAAGACTTAAGAGGAAGACAGAAGCAAGCTACAGTTCAGATTGTAAACTTAAGCAAGGTAATAAATGGCCACTACTACTAACGTTTTTAATGGTGAACTCAAAACCTTGGTGAGAGCCAAAACATGAGAATCTAAGGAAGCCTCTTATCTGTTACTGAAAGTTTGACTGGGCTGCTTACC
Organism: Pedionomus torquatus; assembly: GCA_013398155.1. Lineage (NCBI taxonomy): Eukaryota > Metazoa > Chordata > Aves > Charadriiformes > Pedionomidae > Pedionomus > Pedionomus torquatus. The sequence goes on from VZRU01010611.1 coordinate 35,842, forward strand.
AACTTCAAACAGTTTGGTGGCATTGAAGTCTTCACTTCCTGCAAGTAAGCTGACTTCTGTGGCAGCTGTCCGGAAGGTATCTTCGATCCCTAAGACAGACATGTGTTAACGGTGGTGGTGGTGTTTTCCTATTAAAACACGATGAAATAAACTGTCTCCCTGCTGTCCCTTTCTTCCCCAATTCTGCAAGGTGCTTTTGTTTGGCGGGGAAGTAACCTGAAGTTGCTTCTAGAGGGAGTGTTCATTTAAAAGCATAATGACCAAGGAATCTGTGGTGTTAGGAAAACTAACTTAGCCCAAAGGTTAAAAGTTTTCAAGTTTTAGAGCTTAGATTATATTTAAGCAACAAACTGGCCCAGTGCAGGGAGAGCAGCAAGGGAACCAATTTTGTTCCTCTTCCTGATGCAAGGCTTGCCAGCTTCTCCCAGTAATTCGGGTAGGAACTTTGCACACACTTTGTCAAGAGTCACCTGGTTGGCTTTCTGACACCAGGATCTTCTCCAGAGCATTTATCACAAGTGACCAAGAAGATAAAAACAAGTGACCTAATGGAAGCTCTAAAGCCCTTGGTAAAATGTGATGTCTGAAGGAGATGGCTTTTGTGCCACCTTCTAAAGGAGAACAACATGCTTGAAGACAGGTGACTCAATGCATATCTGTGTGCAGGCAACCATTTTTCAGGAAGTATGAGAAAGAATCATAAAATAGTTTGGGTTGGAGGGATCTTTAAAGGTCATCTAGTCCAGTGCCCCCTGCAATGACAAAGATAAGATGAAGCTATTACAAGTAGACTGGTGGTTGTTGCTCTCCCACCGCGGGGGAGTTGAAAGCTGTGAGTAGGAGAGAGATAAAACAACCTCCCCAATCAATCCCACTCCCCAAATAAAATATCAGGATCTTTAAATATCAGGACTTTCCAACAACCTCCAGTTAAGTGTTTGCTATCAGTAGAGAGAAACAAGGATTGTCAGAAAATGAATTGATCCTGCCCAAGTAAACATCCCTTCATTGCTGCTTTAGCCGGGTCTACCTACCAGCCTAATGTTTCCCTAATAATTCTGTGCCATATAGCCTTAAATCAAATGTCTCTTCAAAGAAGCATTTGAACAGATTTGTTTGGTTGTTTTTTTTTCCACTCTCCATTGACTTAAAGACCTCCAAAGAGAGCAGAAAGCTCTTTAATATGTGATAACTATATGGTTAATGATAAAGTCTGTTCACCATCTATCTTTTTGCCAGTGAACTTTCTCCTGATCTCCTGAACTGGGGCATAATAGTGGCTTGCAAACCTTCAAAACAGCCTCAGGCTGCCTTTCAATAAAATTATCATAGGGTTTTGCCTTAACTCCAGCAGTGGATGCAGGATAACAGATAGCCAAGGATCCATTACAAGGCAGTAATTCACTACTGGAATTATAAACAGCAGAAGCTGAGCTTTGCCCTGGTAATTTTAAAAATGTCAGCACAGCCTCAAAGAGTGAATATATTTTGCCTGCTGGTTGTTGAGGGTCTGTTATATGACATAATATATTCTTTCAAGTTTGCCACTGTTTTGATGTTAGCTGGTAATAAATACTGGAGAATATAACTGGGGGCTACATGCTTTCTTCTGGAATTAACCCCTTATTATTGAGGTTTTAGGATGGATGAGAGCATCCAGAAACACTTCTCTCCTGAACTGCCCAGCAGGCACTGCCTTGCAACGGATGCACACCATCTATTTGTGAGTGAGAAACTTCTTTCTAGCTCTCTCACTGAGGCTCCTAAGTCTTGTCTCCAGCACCGCTGACATTTCACTTTCCATCAAAAAAACCTGACCTCCAGTTTAAGAATTTCTGCCTTTCTGAGTCATTAAAGAAACTCAGTGAAATGCGTACCATCATGGCATGTGTTTTTACTTCCCTCCAATCTTGGGAAGTAATGAAATTGCATGTATCCCACGCATTGTGGCAACTACTGCATTGCTGCCCTATCATTTGCCATATCTTCTGAACACATTCAAAACAAAACTTCACATCCCTTCCTCCCATTGTGCACAGCTGCTGCAGGACCAAACTTGCTATTTTATAATTCTCCAATTATCAAGCAACATGTAATGAAACAGAGATGACGTTTCCATCTGAACACTTTCTAGGACAGGAATTAAGCTTAATGCCCAATGAACCTCAAATCTCTGGACTGAAAGACAAAGCATGTATTTAAAGTATTTTTTTCATATTAATACACACAGAGCCTTAAAGCAACTCTGTATACATTAGGCACAAAAATTAAAAGCCATGTAACTGGGGAGAAGCTATTTGTTCACAATGCATTCATGTCTGCTCACTGCAGTGCAAAATAGGAGCTTGCTGAGGTAATGGTCAGCACAGCTGTTTTGAAATTCCAAAATTAACACAAATTTGTTTCAAGAGAGTAGATGACAACCTTTGGAATACAAAATGTGCAAAAAATGACTGCCGTAACCTAAAAAAAGCCTGTATTTGCCAGGGGATAGTAGACTGCATCTAGCAGCATATTATTACTAGCAAAGAACCTGACGTTTCATAAATGGCCTTGAAAATCAGCATGTCTCTTCCCACTAAAGCTCTGGCCTTGCCAGGGAGCCACAGGGTGCTGGGCTCTGTGCACAGGAGGGCTCTCCTCCCAGTCCTGACCGCCTCTCCCCACTCCGCTCCCACAGCAGCTCACGTGAACGTGCTCACACCTGGGCAGTTGGGTCTGTCGCAGGTCCGTGACTCCGTGGCAGTGCAGGCATACCCACAGGACCTCGTCCGCTTCTGGTTGCCACTCCCGCAGGTGACGCTACAAAGGGACCATGGGCTCCAGTCTCCCTCACCATCAATATAATCTGTGTAAGAACAAAGATGAGGAAGGAAATGAAGAAACAAAACTACTACTACCCAAAACTACTATGTCGTGTTTTTTATTAAGAAGGCAAAACAAGAATGGAATCCAGATGTGTCTACCTGAAGCTTGGGCTAAATGCCAGGCATAAGCCTGCTGTTTAAATGGTTTTCACACTTGATGCTCCTTGGGGAAATGCATGCAACATTATTTGAAAAAATATTTCCTTTCTCTTTTAACCTTTTGGCAGCTGAGAATACTCAGCTGCAAAGCTGGGTAATGAACTAACAGTACACATCTATTCACATAATTTCCCTGTATATAGGAATATGTCTTCTGATCACAGACTAATCAGGCGCAAGATAAATGAAGTTTGCTTTTTCTTCTTTTCAAAACACACAGCAATAGCACAACAATAGTCAGTTAATTAATTTGTAAGACACAAATGTTGGACTACAGGAGGCTGAGGGTCAGGATTGAAAATTGCAATTTTGTTTTTCAGTCCCTTGAATAGGAAATAAACAGTATAGAAAAATATATTGCTACAAAAATAGGGATCTGCATATACATCTTGCACTCAGAACAACACGGAATTTTTAGTGTTTCATGTGAATTATTAAATAACATCAAATCTGACTGTTTGCTGGCAGGAACCTTCTGAAAACATGACTTTATTCTCTTCTGACAGCCAGCCAAGGGCAAATGATACTAAATCTGCACCACTGCAACTCGGAGCCCCTTAGAATCTCCTTTGTTTGCTAAGTTACCTGTTGCACATCCCACCTTGTGAAGGCTACCAGAGTGCATGAACCAGTCGCAGTTCTCTTGCTTTCCCACTGGCCTCCCCAGCTGACTGCTGTCTCTCACTAGGGAACATCACCTGGCTTAATGGATTTCTCTGCAATCTACAGGAGTTGTTTAGCTGACCCTGCGATGACAACTTTCAGCCTTTGCTCATTTGGGTTAAACCAGCACTGGTAGCAAAGCAAAACTGGGCCAGCCCTGCTTTATAGCTATAGGCTGAATGTGTATGTACAGGCAAGACACAGGGCCAGATCCCTGCTTACACTGGCCTCTGCTACATGAGCCCCCCCCCCGGCGCCACCACTGCCATGCTGTCTGTGGGCTTCCTGAGCTGGTTAGTAGAACACGTAACTTGATTTGTACCATATGTAATGACTGACGACAACTCTGTGGGGTGCTATTAAACATTTATTGCCAGGAGTATGGGAAGGTTATATATCTCACTCATAGCAAGCTGCCTAGATGTGAGTTCCTTGTAGCAGGGACCTTATGTGCCTTCCCTCCTTTTCTTACACTGCTGCTGATCAGGAAGCCACCACTCTTGAATCAGGTGTCTATGGTGCGATGAGGGTGGGAAAAATGGCTGCTATCTGTGTGCAAAGACCTGCAATTTGGGGCTTGCCAACAGGCGGGCACTACAGCAGTCTGAAGACGTGTCTTAGGAAAATGTGATCTGCCCTCTCTCTCTCGCCCTGCTCTCTTTCCCAGCTCTTTTCCAACTCTGAATGTTTTTCTCCACGTGGCTGGTAAGGAAGAGGGAAGGTGAGCAAGTGCAGTGCGTGTCAAAGAGCCCAGCCTGGGAGGCCCAGGAAGGGCAGGCAGAGCCAAGTGGTGCTTTTTGGCAGGGGCAGGATGAAGGAGACAGAGCTGTGAAATGTGTGAATAGGGCAATGGCTGGAACCAGCATAAAAACCCTGTATGGGCAGGATCTGCTGCTAAATCCTCCTGGCCAAGGCCAATGGTCAATGGCACATGACACTTGAGGTTAGTCAGAAGGTGAGGAGTTTCTGCCAGTTAGTTGGGTGCTCTGGTATACAGCACAGAACTCTAGGATAATTTTTAGGAATACCTACCTAGTGTTTATACTGCGCTATGAAACACACAGTATCTACTATTAAATATATCACATTCATTTTTCAAGTGGAGCTCAACCTGCTTTTCCTGTTTTTATATTTGTAATTATTATTATTTTTTTCCTACCACAATTATTTGTGAAAGCAATTTTATTTTATCTAAATAAACAACTACCTAATATATGAATTCTTGGTAAGAGAGTATGCCCACAAATAGATACAGGTTTAAAAGAAGGGATAGACTTTAATCTTCTGGCCACAAAATTTAATATATATATGTATGTGTTCAACTACACCATTCCATAAAAAATCTCACTCAATTGTTAAGGCTCTATGACTTAAAGTCCTAAAAACATGCAAAAAATGAGACGAAATCAGGGCATAACAGCCACTCTGCAGAATCTAGGGAACATAAGAAGTGCTAGGGTAAAGGTACTGTGGCTTTGAAACCCTGCTTTAACTAAAGACCTTCTGTATATACATACCACTTAAACAGGAAGGGCTCTGAGCTACCTGTGAGCATGTATTTGTTCACCTCTCTTGAGTCATTCCCATGTGAATAGTTACAACCCGTTGGGGCAGTGAATAACTGTAGCTCCTCTGTTTTTAGTTTCTGCAACTGTTTCATAGAACAAGCTGAAAACAATTGTTTTCGCCATGACACATCTGGAAGAGGATTGCACATGCAAATACACAATGTTCCTGCTGCATATGCCACTCCCCACATATGCACTAACATAATTCATCTTGTTTGTGTATCCACCAAACACTACCATATTTTAGATCTTGCTTATTTATCCAATATATATTTTAGTTTCCAAACCACCGCATAATTCTAAATTTGTACTTATCCTTACTCTAAAAATAAATATGAAACCTTGTTTCCTTTGCTTTTACAAAAGTACACTTAGGACTAAAAAAAGCTCCTCTTATGGGATAACTGGTATGATTTTCAAGATTATAGAGTTACTAGTGGAATGCAGCTACCACAGTACAGTTTGTGCATCTGCACCGATTTGTATTTAAAAGCTGATGAACAAAAGCCACATGTTGAAAATTTCTATTTTGCTTGGCCTACTTTCAGTGATGCCTCACCATTCTCATTTCCCCCAAACTCGTTTTTACAATCCCAAGATGCCCATAAGAGGCCTGGAACGCAAACTTACCATACTCTGGCTGCTCCTTGGACTCAAATGTCCGGTGACTGGGGGCATGACTATCCCACCCACCAAGAGGGCTGAGGAAGTTGCTGTCCTCAGTTGTGCTGTCATACTTGTAGTCCTGGTCACCACTGCTCATGCGAGTCAAGGTGGAGGACCTCTGCCACCAGTTTCTCCAGTCAGGGGATGGGACGGGCCAACTAGGCTTGCTGCTCTCTTTCTGCAGATCCTTGTCTGTCTCGGTGTCTGGGCCATCCACCACTTCAATGGTAACCTATGGAATTCAACAGAAAGCAGGCTGTCTATCAGTGTCTCCTCCTCATCAGTGGGAAACTTTCTATACAGTGAAGACAAACAACTGGTGTTGCCTTGCAAAGGGGCTGTGTAATACTGTAGGGTTCACATGTTGTAAACCACATGTGGATTACTGAGCCCAGAGATACGTAACAGCTGAGTGATTCCTTCTGCTACCTCTGCAGAATCAGACCTTGGAACAAAGGCTAGGAAAAATCCCTCACAAAATAATGACCAATGCTGGGCCTAAAATCTTTGCAGCAGAATTTTCTGCCTTACGGGGCAAAGATGTTTAAACCCAAACATACGTGACCAGGAAAAAGAAAGCCGTATCTGTTAAGCTAATTCATCTGAGGCTGAATTCCAAGGACATGAAGGACACCAGCATGCTGAGCTTGTTCTGAGCACTTGGACTGACTCAAAATTAAGGAAGTCCACAAGTGCAAAGGTGGAAGATGCAGCACCCAGGGTCTCTGCCGGGTCCACAGCCGCCTTGCCCTCTAGTGGCAGCTCAGCACGTCCCCTCGCATGGCCTCCCCAAAGTGACTGGCCTTCCCATCACCCTGTGTTCCCATCACCTCGCTGCCCAGGCTGTCACCACAGCCTGAGCCCGTGTTCTGCAGTGATGAGAACCAGCAGCTCTTTCACAACCATCGCCGAGTAAGTCACTTGCTGCTAAGCCCTCCGTAGTAGGTCCTCCTTCTGTGCTGGAGAGTATAATGATATATGACCCATCAACAGTTTCTACAGACCCTAGAGACAAGATTCAAAGTTTGCTACCCAGTCCCCTCACGGACATCAGGAATGTAAATATAATTCTGTATAGGGACAACCCTTGATTAATCTTTTTCTGTGCTGAACAATGTTTAATTATCAAATTCTTTGATAAATACTGTGCATGAATATAGGTGGCTATTTAGGTAGAAACAAGAACTAGCCATCAGAAACCTTGGCTCTATGAGTCATGCAAGCATAGTGCAGCTACAGATAAATCATAACATAGCCTGATGCTTCATGCTGTTGTGGTTCAGTGATTATGCTGGATTTGCTAAACAACCATGACACAGTAGTGACTACCACACAGACCTATAAAGTTTAATAGGTATGGAGGTATTCTTCATGTTTTTGAGATTACAGAGCCATCTTTCAAGACAGTACTCCAGGAAAATTGGGTTGTGTAAAACCAGGAAAAACAGAATAATGTACTGTTACACTACCAGTCATTTACATGGCTCTGTGAATTTGCATTTTGGATAAAAGGTTTCATTTTATACAATTGCTATTAGTAAAATCACAAGACACACACAAGAAAAATAAAGGAGTGTCTGTCTTTCTTCAGCTACCTGTGATCCACAGAAGAGTGCGACACAGGAAGCAATCTGAAACTGCTGTCAGAGCTTCTGTGCAGACATAGCTGCACAGACAAGGCAATGCCCACGCATCCTTTTTTGGAGAAAGATTTTGCATCTATTTCATGCTTTGCATTTGACCATAGACAAAGCCATTGAAACGAAACAGCTTTGAGGCTATGAAAAAGTTCCACTGGGAGAAAGAGCAAGAGTGAGGGAAAGTGCAGCTGTCAGCCTAACAGCATCTTTACACAAGAGATATTTTACTCTCAGACTAAATATGGAACTGGAATGATTACTTCATTAAACCTCAGTTTCTACAGACCAAGAATTAAACTAGATTTCATAAGTTTGAAAACATCGGGGTTAGTTCAGGGATTCAAAATTTTTGCATCTGTCCAAGCAAAACAGAGTTTTCACAATAAGTGAAAGGAAACAGTGTTACTGAGTGGTGAGTTGCAGAGCTTTAGTGAAAAATAGTATGACTCTAGCACTTTAGTAGCAAGTATTTTTAAGACCACATTAACTTTGTAAGCAATGACTCAGCAAAGTTGTGGGGGGGAGAAAATGTCTCATAAAAAAAGACAGGAAACACTTCATAATCATTCTATTTGTTTTGGTAATCTGTGGTTATATGATAGTAAGTCATAATGAACTCGCATTATTTCAGCCAGGTACAGTCTGAAGAACCACAGGGATTTGATTTAAAATACTTATTCAGGATGCCAAGCCAGTTTAAGCAAAAGAGGGCTTGTAGGGACAGAGAAACTTCTGTTGCACTACACGCTACACTGGGGAGGAAAGGCAGGTGTAATGTACAAACTTCCAGGCTCATGAGAGCCAAGAGTCTCCAACAGCACTGCCACTAATTTACTTCCAAGACATGTCTGTGCAATCAGATATCCCACTTCAGTCTCTGTTTACTACCACGGAGGCTTATTGCAAGGCCATTAAAGTGAGTTTTCCAACACACAACCACTTACCCTGCAACAAAAATGTCTGACATCTGGTTTAGGACTAGCTAACATAGACCAAACTGAGAAGGCACAACCCATCTGGGTATAGGCATGCGCTCAGGGCAGGCATGCCTCTCAGCTGCAGGTGAAATCCCACAGTGCTTCCTTTGAGGATATCTGGGCAGAGGAGATGAGTTCTTCCACTCTACCTCTTGCATCCCCAGCATGACTGTCATGCACTTCGCAGTACTATGGTGCCCTCTCACCCATGAACCAGAAGGGTTAAGGCCTGAGACCTTATTCCAATTAATAATCCCTTTGCCTTAATAAGAAGAGAGGTCTGGGGAGAGGGAGCATCAACAGAGATCCACCCCCGCGTAAACAGGATTTTTTAAACAGCTTATTTAAAAAAAATGAATATAACAAAAGAAAAATCCAGCCTGGTAGTCTGACACACACCTATATTCCTCTCCCTTCTGTTTTAAGCTTTGATTACCAAGTTGTTTGTTTAACATGTGGCATAAAAAAACCACAGAGTTAAATAAATTCTATGAAGAATCCTGGGATTGCCTGAACTGCCACTTTAGTTGAGTCTCCAGAGGCAGGGAGGAAATCATAGAATGGCTAGAATTGGAAGGGACCTTAAAGATCTATGACTGTTTTTAAGACTTCATTTTCCCTGATTTCTTCTTCCAGTGATTATCAAAACTGTAAAGATTATTCTTTTTCCTCAAGCTTCCCAAAATATCTATGGCAACATGATTCTTGTATAAATCCACAATCAACTCCAGAAGTATTCAAACCTAAAATAACTCTATTTCTCTTATGGTCGCGTGAGCTGTAAATGAGGATGTTCCTCTATAAATTGTTAAAAACAATTGGCACAGGTACATTAAAACAACAGAGTGGCAGTCAATTTCTAATGAAAGAAATGTATCAAGCACAGATGTCTTGAGACACCAACATCCAATTTTCTCCTCGCCAAAAATATACAGAAGATAAATATTTTCCCCGCCTGTTGGAGCACACAGTAAGTTCTGTGTACTTTGTCCTGTTTACTAAGACAATGTTTCTGAATTCACTTTAATGGTGTAAACATTGCCCCAAGCAACTGGAAGATTATGTTTCAGGAAAAGCTACATTTACAATATTGTGCAAGCTCTGGATTCTATGATATTTCTATTCTCTGTTTCCTTCATACAACTGATGTAAATTTGCAATGCAGAACTTGCCATTCTGTAAAGGTGCTTATGTGTAAGTCAGCAATGAGGTAATTCTAATAGCAGAAGAGAAATTAGTTCATTATAAGATATTGAAATGTTAAATTTAGGTTTGCACAACATAACAGCTTCTGTTAAAATTTTATCAGTAGTGACACCAGTTTAGTTTTGGTTATGTCATGACAGCTCACTTGGAACAGTTTTCTGGACTTTTTGAAAGGCAAGTGAAGGACCCTCAAAATTTGCTGGGATCAAAGAAGTCAAAGGGACTTGAAACCTGAAATTAGTATTTATATGTTGCCAGTCCCAGCTGCACTCTCTGATGGGCCCAAATGAACCTCAGAATTAAAAATCTGGTCCAAAACCCAGCTCTGAATTTTGCACTCTGCAAGGAGATCATTATATTAAGAAGTCTGTGCAGAGGTAATAACATCCCTCATATTGAAAGTGATTTAACCATGGCCCTCTGGCACCCTGCTCTGCCTAGACCAGTCTCGCCAGCTTGCCAAGAGGGCCAGCTAGTTCCTGACATGGCTACCCTGTGTTTGCGGTGCTGCAGGTGCCTCAGCAGAGCCACCATACTGACCAGAAGATGGTCCTGGGAACAAGCTCTCCACAGTACAGATGAAGTCCAAGGACCCAGAAAGTAAGAACAGGCTCTCTGCTTTTCTGGGTGTTAATTTAATGATAGGGACAATTGCTCTGCTACTACCTTAAACTAGTAAAGCCTTAAAAGCAGTACAAGAAATAAGCACTATGGGAGCCCTCTGATTCTTACCATGCTAGACTAGGGATGAGATGCAATGGTCAGTTATATGCAATGGTCAGTGTTACAGACACTGCTGAGTCTTTTCTGACAGTAACAAGAGGGTGTCACTTTCCAATGCAGTGAATCCAGTAGCTTCAAACGAAAATAGAAATGCTACCTAAAAAACCCATCTGTATTGAAAGTGACATGATATGGATGGATGTGAGGGAAATGGCCATGGATGAACCCAGAGCAGAGCTGGTTTGAAGTCTGCAGTTCTTTTTTCAAAGCAATCTTACAGCCTTTCTGCTCTGTAGTCGTGTATGTTCCTAGAGTGGGTGGTTCTGTGCAGATGCTTTTTTAAAAGAAGATAGAAACTGAATAGGTATCAGAGCATAAATAAAGGTAACACAGCAGCACTGGAGTGGCATAACTTGGGGATATGGCCCAAAGACCTCATGAAAAATGATAAAGATTACAGATCACCAAGCAGGCACCATTAACTTCTGGCTTAAAATCGTTCCTATCAATTATTACCAAGCCCTTGATTCCCTGTGAGGATAGTAATCAAAACAGATTTATTCACATACTGTTTTACATCAGTTTTCCAGTGCACATCAATATGGTTTTGAGGACAGGAATCCTACCTAATTCTGCACAGTTTCTACTGGAACCCATCTCCTCATCCAAAACATTGAACACATCCATCACAACTGGAACTCACCCAGTTTTAGGTATACTGGCTGTGAAACCTGATCAAGTTTTTTGACGTGCATCACTATCAATAAAATGCCCTTGCCTGGCACAGAGTAAGGAATTTTCCCTTTTCAGTTCATTTGTTACAATATCCATCACTGCTAGGAAAGCAGCAGAGCAGTGTGACAACAGAGAGCAGCACAATACCTGTTCCAGTACACAAGCCTGGGAAACCAGCAGTAAAAAGAACAGGAGAGGGACAAGAGCAAGAGTTCAACTGCAAGTTGGAGCATCTGGTTGCAAACAGGTTCAGCTGCAGAGAAGAGCTGAGAGGAGAAGGCTGGTTGGAACAGACAAGGAAACCCCTTCAGAAATGGAAAATAAGCAGATTCCTATACACCACCCATGTGACTTCATTCTGTTATTCAGGAGTAATAACAATTCTGTCTTACTCTGAATAACCCTGCCCAATAACAAGGTCTGCATCCCTTGTCTAGTCAAACAAGCACAAACCTATAAGAAAGGGATGTTTCTCTGGAGGAAGTGTGAGATCAGTTTTTCTATCACCTTCTCTTCCAGAAGTCTTCCATGAATCAACAGAACAGCTAAAATGACTAAAAAAAAAAAATTCGATCAACAGCAGCTACTGCAATTACTCTCTTCCACCAGTGTGGAAGCAATGCTACAGCAGAAAATGCCACCTGAAATGATGGAAGATTTTACAAGGCTGGTCCAGCAAGTGTCCTCCTGGTCTTACAGGCAAAGTGTCAAATACTGTTTGGGTTACTGCAGCTCTGCCTGTTGTTTCTGAGTCTTTTCTAGAAGACAGTCCACTATACTTAAATTTGATTATCACTTGATAAATACAGTAGTAGTCTGAAGACATATTTATTTTCTGAATTCCTGTGATGGTGTTCTGATATCCACCACTTCCTCCTTGAAAGAGCGCACAACCAGGGTATGATACAGCAATGTCTTCTCATAGGAAACCAGAAAAGGGATGGCCAAAAAGAAATATCACTGGAGTATCTTTTCAACTTGCTTTCTCAGGCTGAGTTTTATGCCTGTTTATTAGGCTTTTTAGCTTTCCAGATGCAATTATTCTTAAAAATGTTATTTCTGTTCTATGTAGGGTTGGACGAGTAGAAGGGAAAAGAAGCTATGGGTTTTTGAAAGGTAAATATGGCCATTGTGCTAGATAAACACACACAAGCTTTTTTCTCCTTTCAAACCTCACAGTCCTAAGAGGAATTTTAAATTAACAGCCCCAGGATTGTAACTTACAGAGCCCAAAGCCATTGCGCAAAAAGAAAAATTAGTATAAATTCTTTGCTTGCCAAACTGTTGACAAGAAATTTGCAAGTCAACAAGTGTCATTATCTCCATTCAGGTGAGTAGGTATTGATTAATGAACAAGAATTCACTATAATCCTGTTTTTCCTAAAAGAGTAGGTCACCTTTTACAACATTTAGGCAAAGAAATAAGCTTTAATTGACTCTGTAATGAATTAATGGAGTTTTATTTCCACAAGGTCTGACCTACTGCATGACTGTCAACCAGGAACTTAAAGAAGCTTTGTATATCACTATTTATTTACGCACTCAAGTAAGTACCTAAGTAATACAGAACTTAGGGAGCCTGTTTGTGAAAGAGATGATTCTTCTTAACAAGAGCTATGGGATTAATGTTGTTCAATGTTTTCCAGTTTACTAGATTAGGCTTCCCAGTTCTTTGAGGCCAGCAAAACTGCTGACATAGTTGGCTGACACATTTCCAAGATCAGGTGGTGGAAAGAGGTCATAGCAGAAGCAGTTACCATACAGATGAATTAGGTAAACATTTCCATCTCATTTATCTATTCCCTGGGTCGAAACATTAAGCGCTGTTACCAGTCAGAGAAGGTTTTTGTTTCCTCTGCAGTTTACATACTGTTCAAACAATGCTACACTCTTTACCTCGTGGAAAAGAGTGGTAAAAGTAAAGAGTAAAGGTAAAAGTGGTAAAGTACCTGTGACCCCTATAGCTTCCCTACCTTCCCTTTCCAAGGCTTTCTGACAGCTTCTCCTAGTGTGTACAATCACCATATGTTGAATGTGTTTACTACCTTGGTCCATCAAATTTTGGACCTGCACTCCATCCAAGTCTGTTAGGTTTCATAAGGTTGCAAGCCTTCTCTGACGTAACTTGGAGACAGCCTGCTTTCACCTGATCATGTTGGTCTCCCACCAAGGGCTCTATTAGATCTTTATGTATGTATTTCTTAGACATATCAAAAGGATGGTAATTTTGTGGGCTGGGGGACTATAAGAAGCCAGGAATTAATTTAACCAGAAAACCAGTTCTATTAGTGTATTGTTTTTATAAACACATCTTAGGCAGAACAACATTTCAATTTATTGTTTTGGTTAAAAAAGACTGCTTATTAATGCCAATTTTGCTTTAAGGCTCTGAATTAAAAACAAATAACTAATTTTTTCCTCTTCCTAATCCTTGAAGTTTCAAGATGCCTTGTAAGAGGCCATTCCAAACCCCAGAAGTTTGAGGAATAACATATAACAAAGTTTCTTGCAAAGTTTCTTTTTTTACTCCAGGCAGCTGCTGTAGAAATTAACTTTAGGCCTCAATTCCATACAGAGGACCACATTTGCAGCTGAAACTTTAAAACTTGCTCTCTTATAACCTTTGGGTATGGTTACATTTTATAAAAGCACACCAAAAGAGAATCTGTTCACAAACGAATTTTGTAACAGAGAATTAAAACCAGAATTTCAAATACCCATTTAATATCAATGAAGAGACTGTATTCTAAAATGGCAATAGCAAAGATGGATTTAGTATCATAAATAGGTCTATATTGATACCCACACATAGGCAATCAGCACTATCCAAAGAGAAATTCAGAAGAAAATTGAGATCTGTGCACTCTTTTAAGACAAAAAGTATATTATATTATATATCCTCTCTTGGTACTTCTGGTAGAGAGGCAGGGTGTTCTGACTGCATGTCACAGAAGCCAGACTGAAAATTCTTGGCTCAGTAAAATAATTTGTGCAGCTCATAAAAAAAAAATAAAAATCACATGTTAACATAACTTTGTACCTGAATATTGGGATTCTGCCCATTGATGTCTGCATTTGACAGGTCAGGAAAGTTTGGGAGATCCAGGAGGAAAGATCTGGGTCCATCTCTTTGCAAGGATGTGTGCCCGTTTTCCTGCCTGAACTGCTGCTTAGGGAACGGCTGGTGGGCAGCCTGGAGATCAGGGTACTCTCTTCTGTCCTCAGGGTTCAGGGTGAAGCTGTCTTCAGGAGAATGGTCATCAGCAGTGAGTGTGTTCTGGGGAAAAAAGCAATGCACTATAATAAGAAGTGCCAGAGCGTGCAGCCCTGCCATTGTCCCCATTCCCAGCTCCCAGGCAGCGCTGACTGCAGAGCGCGTACAGAAACCCTGGACACACGCACGGCTCCTTACTGAAACATACAGGATCTATGACTGGTATTTTCTGGGGTGCTCCCAAGTCTGGTGTCTGACTCTCTCGGAAATACACTTAGTTACAGGAATGCAAATCTGTAACCATCTGACACAAGATAAAACTGAGTCAGATGTCGGTGCTTAGCCCTTTCGGGTTCCTCTAATATTCTAGCCTTGCGGTAAGCACCTACACATTGACACTGGCATCTAACTTAAAGCAAATCTGGAAACATGAGGCTCTGAAGCAACCGCAGGGAAACCAAATTATATCACACAAAATGTGTCCCTATGATGGTGAAGGGTATTACTATTATCAATTGGTTTAGTTCACTGTTCCAAAGCAGAACAAAAGCACTGACTTCTAAGTTCATGTTGAAACATATGGTATTAGAAGATTCTACCGCTTAACTGGCAACCTCCCCCACTCTCTCCTCAGCCTGCAACAACTTACATCCCGTTGTCTGTGTTCCTCACCCAATTTCTCTGGTCTTGAACATATGAACCTTCCTTCCTCTGGGATCTCATTTTCATGTTTGCCTAATGGTGGGATTGAATTTCACCAAGTTGTGGGTCAAGCGGTTAATGCTTTTGTTATTGTTGAGCGTACTTTTGGGTTTTGTAGTGTATTACGGTAGGTTGCCTTCGAACCAGTAGCTCTGCTGCCACTGCCTTTGACCTCACTATGGAGATACATTTAGTATCAAAATACCCACTCCCTGGGTTAGGACTGGCCTGGGGACTTGGGGAGAAAAGCAGCAGAGAAGTCAAACCTTCTTATGTCTACAAAAAAATACATGGGGTAGATTCAGCACAGGTTTTGCTTTTGACTCAGCTGAAAAATTTTAGGCTTGAGGTCTTAGTATGACTGCCTGGGGAGCTTTTATTTTCAGTTCATAAAGAGACAGCAAGCATGGAGAGAGTAAATGTTAAAGACCTATCTTTTAAAACAAGCACAATTAAAGTGGAATGGCCACATGTGGTTCTGGCTCTACTGAAGTGTATTTTTGCCAGCATTTCTGGTTAAACACAATCTCCATCCAGCTCCCCTGGCTCAAATTAAGCCAGCATACCTTTTGTTCAGCTCTTGGATAGCTAACCATTCCAATGCCTTTTCTTTTATTTCATGTTTATTTGCTTAGAAGGTTCTAAATTGACCTTTGAAGAGCTTTTACAATATAATCCATGCACGTTACAGGAAAATATTCAGTGAGTTAACTAAACCAAGATTTAAGAGTTAATCTGGGACTAAGTGAAGCAAAGCAAAAACTCTGGTGGTTCTCTTATTCTCTTACTGTGCACTGCTTTTGTAAAGAACAAAATCAGATTCAGCAGAATTAATATTGTCTTGGTATGTTCATGATCAGAATGGTTACACTTTGAAAGTGCCAAAAGGGTACTCTTATACATCTACCTACAGCACAGATGCAAAAAAGTTCATTCTGAATTAGTGTAGGTGTGCAGTGCTACAAATGCACGTGCTCCTAAATGTCTGTATTGCTTGAAGGCTAGAACAAGAAATTACTTTCTGTTGAGAAGCTGGCAGGACTTCTGGGTGCCTTTGGTGAGCCACCCTTACCCAATGTAAGATTGAAAGCAGCAAGCAATGCCTTTGGTGAGCCACCCTTACCCAATGTAAGGTTGAAATCACACAGCAGCAAGCTCTGGGAAACAAAATGGAAGGCCACCCAATTAATTTAAGGCTCCTTACCCATGAGCCAGTGCTTTAACTTAACATTCACCAAATTCAACTGCAAACTTGGTGCATGGTGATTAAATGGCTTCTCGGTTATGTCTAATAAAACAAGGTGTAGTTATGCTGTTATTAAATTACTTCAGACAGGAACCCAAAAGAAAGTGGTACTTTACTTTTTTTTTTCTGTGGTATCATGCTCATAATCTTGTCTTTATTAAAAATAAAGTGAGATTTTATTAAAAAATAATAAAATTCTCACATACAATTTCATACTTTCCCTATCTGCTTGCCACTTGAGGAGCATCTTGGTTCTCCACATTAACATACCATACAGATAGAGCTGGCGAAGGACTTTAAAGACCTACATTTAATTCTCTGATAAGACTAGCTGTGTGATCTTGATAGGTCACAGTCTGTCTGTGCTGTGGTGGGGATAACAGCACTTCCCTTCCTCACTGTGATGTTTGCGGGGAGCTCAGCAACTACAATAATAAGGGGCTATATAAAAAGTTTTTAATAGTGTCAAACAGATGGAATATCACATGGAGTTAGTTAGAAAATTGTCATGGTGAAGTAATGACATCAGGCTGATCGGGCCCACTACCAAGCTGCTTGGGGCAGGGACTGTCATTAATTATAGACTAAATGAGTTGGGGTTGTTTAACGTTAAAAAGAAAAACAGAGGGCGACATAGTAACTGCCCTACACCAAAGGCTGCTGCAGCAAGGAGGGGTGATGGACCTCTCCACACATTCAGGGTGGACACAATCAGAAGAGCCTGGCTCACTGTGAGGTATACATTTCTCCTGGCCAACCTCAAGAGCGGCTGGGGGTGGGGTGGGGGACACACACATGTGGAGTTTGTCTATAAGAGCAGGGTTGACCAACAGCTAGTAGGAATGTCACAGGTTAAACAGAGAGTCCTCTGCCTAAAAGCTGTGTTATCTCTTGAAGTCCCTTTCAGGCTAGGAGAAGCTATGCTATGCCTTGGGGCTCCTGTGTCATACTGCAGCATAGGCAAATGGTCAATATGTGTGTGATCATTTCACTTCCCAGCTCATGAGCGATAGACCATTTGCTTCCAGTTACTAAAATGAACAGAATGGCTGGGGTTTTTTTGGTAGATAATTCTCAGTGCAGTGTCTAAACTGATCTGCAGTATTATTTATTAGAAATCTATATTACTGGCAGAAAGGTAACAGAGGCTGTCATCAGGAGAAAGTGAGCTTGATCTGCATGTGAAGAGGAGAATATGAGGAAAACCTAATTTCCTAATTTTCCTAATTTCATTCCTGAGGAAAACCTAATTTCTGTTCCAAAGCTAACCAATGAAATTTAATTTCTTTTTTTGATGGGGGAGATATTCTTCTCTTCTTATCTCTATGTTACTTCACATGTCTATACTTCACATTATTTATTTTCAGATGTACACAGTTTGTATTCCCAATTGCTTCTGGGAAAGTAGCATTGCCTGCTTTTCTTTAAAAGGTATGTCACTTCATTCTGAACCACTGACTCAATTTCTTTGAAGTTATGACATTTCTAATTTGGGCACATTGGTTTCCTACTCAAATAAAGCATCTTCTAGAAATATTTCAAGATAAATCCCTTTCACACCTTCATTTAACAGGATTATTCACAACTTTTAAACTTTCCAGTAAGATGATTTTTAAGGGGTTACTCATGCTAACTGTCAGCTAGAGTTCTGCTGCCCCATGGGATAAGATATTTATAGAACTTCCTAATACAAAAACAGCTTAAGATTTCTGAGCGTTGTAAGCCTGGACAGCATATAAGGGCAGGAACATGATATTCATAGCAATGAAATAAACCCCAGAGGGATAGAACCTGCCATGGTGTTTATATAACAGACTGAAACAACTTGCCACTTCTGCCACTAGAAAGGAGGGCAATAGTTCAGTACTCACCCATGTCTTTGTGTCCACCTAGAAACCAAGGAAAAAGAGCAATTCATAGGCCTCTAGAGAGGATAAGGTTAAATGTTGGTGATCCAGGTGGTTCTGAGGCCGTGGCAGGATTTAAGACATTAAGATACAACTCTGCACGCAGGGAAAATTTTCTTATTTAACACTGCTGTTTAACTTTTCAATAATCCAATGGGTATTTTAACCCCTTCTATTCCCATCCTACTCTGTGTCTCCCTCTGTTACATCAGGCACCAGCTGTCTTCTTCCCACAGAGAAGTTAAACAAAAATGGGAATGTGTAAAAATAGCGAAATAGGGAAAAAGGGAATTCCTCTACATTTTTAGCAGGTAAGGAGTTCATCTCTCTCCTCTCTTTCTTATTTTAATCCCATTTCCAGTTCTGGAAAAAGAACGAAGACAGAGAAAAAGTGAAGAATGACTGCAGCTACAAAAAAGATTCTGAAGCAGCTTTTTTTTCTCTGTCCTTCTTACTTTCCTGCATTCCCTCCCCACTTGCCAATGTAAGGGTACATTTGCAAGCACTGCTAATTATGGAGGTTGAAAGAATTTGGGAAAACCAATGCAACTTATATCCCTAACAGCTCCCAGACAGCAAGGTCATCTACTACTAAATGCCTGCTGCAGCTACATTTGCTTTATTTTATTTCTTGTATGCTCCTTTGAAATCTCTTGTAAAATGATGTTGACAAGAGGTCTTGAATTGAAAACCAACAGTCTGTCAATGCACTTTCATGATGCACCTGTACAGCATCTTCAACCACCAGGAAGAAGGAATGTTTATTTATTAGGAAACTTCACAGACGCTATAAAAGATTATATTGCTATCAGAGACAAAATGAGGCCTGGGGCTTTCACAGAAAACCATTATAGCCATTAGGACTGGTTTCATTTCCCACCTGCCTAAGCAGATTGTTCTGGTTTTGAAGGTTGTCGTGTGTTTCCAGGTTAGTGCTAAATGATCACTTTAAAATTAACCAGTGTGGGGAGGCTGAGGAACACACCAGGATACTGCATCAGAGTTTCACCTCTGCTGATCTAAGATCTGTACTGAACTTGTGCAACCTAATTCCTGGGGTTTATTTATTTTTTTGTCTATTGTGACTGTAAATAGCACAGGACCGAGGAGGAAGAGGTATGAAGACAGCATTAGGTAAGCAGACAGTGAAGTTAAGGGCTGAAAAGAATTATCAAAGATAGCTTGAGAAAAATTTCTTTTATGATTAATGCCATGTACAGTCCAGGCAGTCAGAAGACCTTTGGTCTGTTCTTAGCTCTGACTTGGCTTTCTCATTTAACAGGCAATCACTTGGGTTCATATTTAATTTCTCTGTGACTAGCTGGAAGCGTGCAGTGGTACTTAGCCTCACAGCTCTGGTGCACTCCAAGGGGTCACTGATGTATCTCCAAAAGTCAGACCAGAAGAGTATCACATCAATCACGCAGCTACTGAGACACTCAGTGTCTTAAAATGTGCTTGTCCCTCACATTTACAAAGACCTTACTTATCTTTAGAAAGCCACACAAATTAACTGTTGCAATAATCAATAGCACATTTTAGATAATCACTGTTCATAAATCATTTAAAATGGGCTACACTGGCTTGCATGTACACAATTGTTTTCACCAAGGGGCTCCAGAATATAGCACCCATTTTAAATATTGTGTAAACAGAAGATGAATCACTGATTACAGCTGATAGTAAAAAAAAAAAAGTTCCATTTATCAGGGTCTACTTTTTAATATTTCCCTATTTAGTCCAGCAAAATTAGTAAAATGACATTGTATCCAGTTCTAATTTGTAATCCATATGCCTGTCTAAGTGGCTACACAAAACCAGACGCAGTTACCCCACAGGGTACTGCTATGGGACACATTCAGGGGCTGTATGGCTCTTGAAGTGAATTAATTTCTGGGGTGAACAGGGTGGAGTTACAAATAATGTTGCCATTAGGACAGCAAAAATTCAGAGTGGATGTGTCAGTTCGCAGTCACTGCTGGAGCAGAGGTCTTCTGTAGACAGTTTCAGTGTTGGGTGCCAGTGGCAGCACAGTTAGGCAGTGAGATGCTTGGGACACCTACCACAGCTGATTTTCCAGTGTAAGCTGGAATAGCTCCCAGAAGCTGTGCATAGCAGAAGCAGGACCTCAAAGCCTCTGGGCACATTTATCTCAGAATTACTACTTTGGAATTTTAGGGATTTTTACAATAAAACTTCTAGTCTTTGTAGTTACACAAAAAAAATCTTGAGAACTGAACATATACCCAGGACTTATGCTATGGCTGCAGTGATCCTTGGGCAGCAGTGTTGAGGCCCCCTTCACATCTAAAGTCTAGTAAGTCCCGGACCACTCTTTTGAGGCCCGTGGCCAAAACAAGTGCAAGACCCTGCACAGTGGAGGAAAAGGCCACTGCCCCGTTTATCCATCTGAACTGATAGACTACGAGTGCCGGAGCAGCCCGGCCTCCATCCCTGCCCTGCTGAGCCTGTTTATTCACTTGCAGTTGCCAAGTGTGAAACCATCCCTTGTCTACTCTCTGCCTGGGAGTTTCTCTCACCAAACTGCCTGTCTCTCCTGTTAGTAAACACTGGGTCCATATCTGAACTGCTCTGGCTGACAATATTTTTTCCTCAGAGCTTACAAAGAAAACCAACTATGCTATACTTGGATCAGGCAAACTTTTGCTACATGTTGTGGACACACATTTCATAGAATAGTTATTGTTCATGCTCTGTTGTTTGCTTGTATTTCATGTTTTCCTTCAGCTGGAAAATACAAACAGTATGGTTCAGCTTGGAGGTGAAGAACTGCCAGTCTGTATAAACACTTTGATAATAAAAAGGATTTGGTGGTGATTACAGCTCAATGTCTGCTGGAAAAAAAAACAGAGAGCCTTTAGCAAATTTTATAATATAGTACACACTGGTGCTTTCTTCTTCAGGAGATCCTCAGCCATCCATGGGACAGCCAAGCGCATAGAATTAAAAATTGTGTAGGGCTTTGACAGATGTTCAGTGCCAAGTTTTCTTTGTAGTTAACAGATATTTTCAGTTGCCTGAGCTGGTGGTAAACAGTTGCTCTGAACAGCTCTGAAGATCTTCCCTGTAATCACTACGTGGCTGGAGTTTTCCATGAGGGATGCATCAATTTAGCAGTTGAATAGGCACATGTATGACTAAAGAGTAGCCCAGCTATTCCACTCCAGCAACCTCTGGTGCCAAAATGCAAATTCTTTGAAAGTTACCATTCTGTTCAGACTTTATTAAATACTTGCATAAAACCAGCAGAATAAGAAAGCTTTAAATAGAATTCATTTATACCATAGCTAAATTTAATCAAACAAGTCTAATCTCACCCATCATTTGAAATTTGCATTGTAATTTACCCACTGAGTTCCAACAGAATGGGAAAATCTGCCTTAAGCTGCAACCAAAACTGCAAAAGCAAAGGAAATCCAGAATACTAATACTTTTTGTATGCAACTTTTTGGTCAGGGTTTGCAGGCCAGCACACACAAAGTCAGTATCAATGAAAGAGAACAAACATACATCTGAAATTACATTAATGGGTTTTAAACTAGGTCCTTTTGCAGGTTTATTCCACTAAACCACTATAGCTAGGATTTCACTAGGTGAACCAGCTTTAATAAATGAAGTTTTCATCTCTACTCAGCTGAAAGAATAAGTTTACTTGAAACCTTTTCATTTCCAAAGTTGCCTTCAGCTGTTAGTTTCCAAGAAACAGCTATTCGTGTCTCGCTTTTCATATGCCACTGAATATCCATCCTATGCTTTCAAAAGCGTCTATGACTCTGGCTGTGTTAGCTGGCAGATGGTTTTAGAGACTAGAAAGTGTTTAGTCCCTGCGGACTAAAAGTTACATGATGACTTCATCACATAAGCAAAATCTAATAACGGGAAAGCAAGAAAGCAGACAAGTGTTATATCCCAAAAACATGATGTTTCCTGTGATTCTGGCAATACTACTTCTGTGCCTGTAAAAAAGGCAAATCACTTAAGTCTTGATGTTCAAAACATGCACACCACTGCATCACTGCAAGATAATTTACTTGACCCTGCCTTAGCTGCCTTCCCCACCAATACTTGTTTTGCTTTGAGGGTGAAGGCAGAGGAAATGCAATGTTTGTTTACATTCAATATCTATGCACCAACTCCACGCCTCACAACCCTCTCTGGAAGGGGCTGTTACTACAGCCAGGAGTTCACAGCAAAACAGCAGCAGAAATCTGAGTAGCTGCCTCAGGTCCATGCCCCTCTGTTCCTGCAGCAAAGTATTCTTTCAAGCCCAAGCATACAGTTCTAGCCCCTCTTTTAGGAAACTTCAGAGACTGATACATGAGCAAATGGAAGTCATTAGTAGAAATGGTATCTGTACACACAGTGCACTAACTGTCTTACTTTTGTATCAAGACATCAGCAGTGGACTTTATGCCCTCTCTCTACATCTCTGTGAACTGCCCAAATGACAGAACCAAGCAGAAGAAACACGAGGAAGCAGTCACACGAGAAAGGCCTCCCTCCAGTGACATTGTGGGGAAGAAGAGCAAGTGAGTTGATACGTGGTACACCGTGACAAGACAATGTCAAGACCCTTCCCTGTTTAAGAGGGCAGAGAAAAAAGATTTGCCCTGGTGAGAAATGTGGGCTTTTTATATTATGAATTCTACACAGGTATATATAAATTGTCTTAAAACAGTAAGGGGGTGGGGGGTGGGTGTTGGCTATTTCCTAGAGCTGATTAAAGAAACATGACTCAATTTTCAATTTCAAACGACTCGGGGGGCATTCCAATCGACTGCAGACAGGAAATGAGTACCATACATGAACTGAACAAGGCAGATGCTGTTGAATCTGACACTTACGTGAAAAGAAAATATCTTAATTTCTGTCCTCCCTCCACACCATGATTAGTTCTGAGCTACTTTTAGGATAAATGGTTTAATTTTTCAGACTTGTTATAATTTTAGCCTGTGCCTGAAGCCACCTAATGCCACTGACAATAAACTGTACAGAGCAGACCAAATGCATCTTTAGATGAGTCCCAGCAGCTAGATGCCACAGTAAGGTAAAAGAGGAAAGATAAGCAGTTCAGATTTGAGATGTCCTAACCTGTTCTGCTGAGGAACAGACAGGACCTCAGCTGATGCCCTAGGTCCCAGGGCATGAGAGCTGCTTCTCTACAAAGAGAGATTGCAAGGCCTAGGCAGCAGACACACTGCAGAGCAGGTTGGAAGAGCATTTCCTGGTAGGTTGTGGCACTGAACTCCCAGCTACTTAACTGTGCTAAAGAGATCGATATACATCTTTTTTCCTCATACAGCTCTTACAAGTAAACTGAAATAATTGTCATGGGAGTATTATATACACTGCAATATAATTGTGGCTCCTCTTATCAATGGCATCAGTGTGTATTGGGGAATTGGCATATCAGCTCTTTTCCCCCACTTAGTCCACATGTGTGCAAATACATGATTTCAGCTGTAAATTCCTCTTGTATATTGTTGTGGGAAGACTTCAATAGGATATAAAAAAATATCAGAGAGGGGGTATTAATCTGGCCTTTAGTCTGATATTAGGCAAATAATTAATTCATTTTATTTTTATGTTAAGCTTGCCGTAGCTATGTTCCTAAGAACATGAAAAAATTATCTTCTTAGGAGAGACATGAGGAGAAAGAGGGATGGGTAGATGAGAAAGGCAGCTCTGATTTACATTATTCAAAAAGCAGTGAATGCTAGATCAAAGAAACGCAAGAATCAAATTCAGTACAACTGAAGGATTTCAGCAGCTTTTTCAGAGCTATTGATCTTTCAAGGGCAAACTCTTTTAAACACTAGGTGAGATGCCTGTAACTAGACAGAACTCCCACCTTATACAGGCTAAGCTTCACACAGTTTGCTTTCAGCACCTGGCATACTGGGGACAGCTGAGACACTGCTGTACCTGGGCCTGATGAAGGAGAGATAGAGCAGAGCACAGAAATAGCATGTGTGTATTTTATGCACCAGATGTTGCTTTTTTAATGGCCATCATGGTAGAATTTAAATATAAAAAAACCCAGATTCCTCACCAAAAAGCTGTGTGTTTGGTGGCCACCGATCTTGCAAAGTGCTTTGTCCAGGACCAGAATGCAGTCACCCTCGTGAAAGCACTGGTTAGCATTTGTTTGCTCAATGCTGACTTGCTGATAAATAAAATCACTTCATATTTTGTTGTGGGACAAGATATCTAAGGAGCTACCACAGCTCAGTCAGCAAGCTGAACATGTTCGTGAGCTTGGACTCACAGGTCTAATCTGAACACCTAGAAGGCACAGGATCCAACCCTTAATCAGGTCCTGAGCTGTCAAATGCACTACAGATCGGCATCTTCCCTCTGCTTCCCTGGGTCAGGTGTCTTTGGAGTTTGGTAGAGAAGCTTCCAGATATTCTGCCTTGTCAGGACACTTCAGGATCACGCCTTAAGCAAGAGCCACTGGAATTGGGGGCAGTAAAGCAATTTTACCTGGTGCATCCCCAGAAGATCTCCTAAGAGCTGCCTTTGGGCTTTTGATACAGATCCTCTTGCTCACTGCTGCTGCCATTGCTGTGTCCCTGGGAACAGTGCATTCATCCTGCCTTCCACTCTGCTATGTTATGCACTCGGCTATGGCAGTGCATTGCAGATTATTCAGCTTTTTCCAAGCTGTGCTCACAGTTCAAAGCCCATCTATTCCCACCAGCACTTAGTGTGACTTAGTACCTTACACATTTTCATGAAATGGGTGACCCTTTCCCTTCTACACGTTTTGATTGAGAGCTGGTGCTGCTACCATTTAAATACATATCAAAAGCTCCAGGATTCCATCAGGCTAAAGAATTCATTTGAAACCTTTGGCACTATTGTTCCAGTGTGCCCAAAGACACAGGTGTAGTGTGGTTGACTCAGGTTCCCTTTTGATACATATTTTCACAAATGTTAGACATACACATATCAACCCCTCTATTCTTCCCTAATAAAGGCTTGGACTCTAAAGCACAAGATGAGGAATAGATACTCTACTGGGCAGCTGCAACAAGCCATTCATAAATAACACAACAATCGACCCCTGTAAAGGAAAATGATACTACAGAAGCTTTGTCTTGACATATATCTGTTTTCCTATTGTAGGAAGATAGAAAAAGTAAGATGCTGGAAGCCTAAACAAACTCTGAATTAAGAAGAAATTGTAATAGTAATGATGGATTAATTGTAAACCACCTGCAAATGTTAAGATTGCTGCACTCTTCTGCAGACCATTGAGTCTATGCTGCAATCCTCCAATAGATATAGACTGTGTGCTATAAAAATCATGATGAATGCAGACTTGTTTTTATATTATGGAGGTCCTAATCCTCCTCCTCCTCTGCCTTTGCTCTATTGTTACAACATCAAAGACCAACTGCTGGCTGAGATACAGTCAATATGAAAAGGGCGACCAGCAAATTTACTGCTTGACTTCATTCCCTTTAAATGGAATAGGCACCGTGGCCCTTTTTCAAAGTCCAATCACAGACATATATCTTTTTTATTAGACATCATGTACAATAAAATGAAGCTGTAACTTGGAAAAAAATAGAACACCTTAAAAATCCCATGAGGTGAACATTCCTTTATAAAAATGTCACTGTGGTTACGTGTTTTTGAAAAACTCTGGGCACTCTGCAGCGCAGAAGGCATGGACTGGCTAGATTATAGTTTAGCTAAGATGCATACCCATGCCTAATACCTAGTTGGTTTAAAAAAAAAAAAAAACAAAAAACAAAAAACAAACAAACTAATAAAAAGTGATATATTTAAGAGAGTATGCCAGTGTCATTCAAATAAACTGAAATGGCAACATTCAAGTCACAAAAATCATTAACTGCTTTGTTATAGCCTGCTCTGTGCAGTGAACCTTTAGAGACTTATTCAGCACAGAGAATCTTGAAATCTGTGGCACAAAATGCCTATAGATACACTGCATCTTAAACAACCCCAGCCTGATTACTGAGGGAACTTCAAGAGACACTTTCAGATGAGAGTTGTATCTGTAGACATCAAAACCTGGGCAAGCTTTATTGCTGTTGTTTATTGTGTTGCTAAATAGATGTTAAATAACTTCTAGCTATGAAATTACAGAGTGTATGAGCAACTCATAGGACGTAGGAAGTGAATGTACTGGTACAGAGCCCATGCTAGTTAGCTATGGGTTTTATTTTTTAGTAAATTATATGTTAATATAGTGAGAATTTTTTGTTTTAAACTATTTTTTGTTTCTTTGGGTAACTTTTGCAAACAAGCATTAGTGAATACCTGATTACTAATTTTATACCTAAATCAAGTTCGTATGGATTTTAAAATCCTGCACTAATATATGTGGCAGATAAAACCAAGGAAATTTACATTTTGTTACACCTACAGTACTCTTAGGCAGCTAGTTCCAGTGGAGTAATTTTGGTTTCCTCATGGCGAAATCTGCTGCTACTGGGTTAGTTCTAAGGTGAGAAAGATATTAAAGCTTCCTGACTAATTTCTGAAACAGTAGTTTCAAAAAATAGCCGTCTTATCATCGGGTCCTCTTTGCTGCTCTTTCCCTTACATTACACTGTCGTCAGTCACTTCCTCTTTCCATCGCAGCCCACAGCATAGACCTTCTGGCACAAAGACCTCACCTCCTACTCAGCCTTCCCAGACATGTACAAGAAAAGGTGTTTCAGTGACAGCATTCAGTTCTTCAAAACTTGAATGGCCAACTCAACTGGAATGCAAAGGCAAGATGCCTGAAGAAGGCTTTCTGGAAGTTAAAGCTGGAGCATGAACAACACTGACTCAGCAGCTGTTTCTCAGAAAGGGAGGAATCCTCTCTCTTGAGAGTATTACTACAAACGGTGGTGGAAAAAGACGGGGCACACTACTTGGGTGCTTTTTAGAGATACTAACACTGTACTCACAACAGTACTGTCACAAGCACTGATTACAATGATCGTGCAGGCAAAGAGGAAATTTCAGTCTTTCTGAGGAAGAAGAAGTACTCAGGAACAAAATAGTCCAGGATTTTTCAGTGGGTATGAAACTAACGATGAAACTTAATGGATGGAAATGACTTCATGCAATCTGAAGAAAGGCACATGCCAAAACCCAGCTTGTCTTCATGGATAGAGGTCCAGATTGTGTCATGTGTATATCAGTTCTGCAGACAAACTGAGCTGTGAAAGATTCAGATCTGAGAGGAACTTTGTCTGGATCTGCAGCCAACACAAGTCATTGATTCATCGTGCTTTGTGAAAGTCAGTGGAGCAAGGTCACTTTAAACACACTCAGAATGTAGGTCTGTAGTGGAGGCATGAAAGCCAAGGACATTTGAATTTCTCCTGCCTTTCAACATGGACACCAAGAGTGGAGAAAGATTTAATCTCCGATTTTCCTTCCTCATCTCTATGAGCACCTCTGTAAGATTCCAGGCACCCACATAGCCATTACTCTACAAGAACTTAGAGGTGAACAACTCCAGGCCTGCTTCCATCCTGTCCTGCTCCTGCTGACAGGGGGGAGGAATAAAAAAAATATGACCCACTGCTATGAGTTCTCCAAGCACTGGAAAACAAGGGCATCCTTTTTATCCTTTATAAAGGAACTGCTTACCAGTACCGCCCACACCAGCTCCTCTGACCTGGTATTATAGTGCCACACAACTGACCGCTGTGACAAGCCATCACTTACTACAATAATAAGTTATGTTTTACTTTGTTTTCTTTCTTTTTCTGGTATTTCAAAACGAAAGTACATGGAAATACCAACACTGGAAACATTCTTCTTGTACTGAAGTATCAATGAGATCACTACTCTGTTTCTTGGAAATGTTATTCTACCCTACGCTTTGGACTATGAATTTAGCCTAGCATTTTCTGTCTTCAAAACTTGTAAAATTGGTATCCTGGAGGCACAATGGTATTAAAGTGCAACAGTAATCACTGCATCATTTAATGCTTCCTTTTTCAACTTATTAAAGCAGTTTGTATTTTTCTGCCCTATGTTATGACTTCATTATTCATTTGTGACAGTGCTTACAGCCTCTATTCAGGCCTGGAGACACACTGCACACAAGCAACACCACAGCAACGGAATCTCAACCTCAAAGAGCTTGGGTTGAAATTCAAAGAATAAAATAAAAATTAAAAAAATAATACATCGGTGGCCTAGGTCTGCTACCACTGAAAAATAATGCTTTTTAAATAGATCATATTTTATGGAGAATACCATTCAGTCAATTCAAAGGACTTTTAAGTAGTGCAGTCTTAAAGCAGCCAACAAGATAAGAATCATAACAAAAAGGCCAAACAAGCCTAAACACCACTGTGGACAGAACAAATGAGGCACAACTGGGTACTATCACACTCCTTTGCAAGGAAGACCCATAAAACACATAGTTGCAAGAGGAAAGCAACAATTAACGCTGTGAAGCTGCTAAATTTTGTCTATTGCTATACTTCCAGGATATAAGCACAAAGAAAAACTACATTGCTTTGATGTTTTAGTTTATGTTTGTGTAAGGAAACAGCTAAATTTTCTGCACATATATTTCAAGTACAAGGGCATTTCAAGATTTTTAAATGATGACTCAGAAGAAGGTAAGCATAAAAAAGTATGCCAAAATAATTTCTTATCATTACTTGCATTCTGTGCATTTTTACATAGTGAAGGGAAAAAAAGAAAGAGACATTGTTAAGCATGAATATCTTCATATTCATACATCTTAAAAAAGCAAAGCAATGTTTAAACCAGTCTTTGCTCCTCACTGAAATACGTACAGCGTATGCATTGTGTGTAACAACAACTGAGTTTTCACAAGTCCTGTCTATCTCTGTCACATATTCTCTTAGAAAGCTTTTCAAACATGACCAGTACATTTATGTTGACAGGCAAAGAGAGCATATTCTGAATCATTATCAGTACTACCTTCATTGTGCTACTGCCTTCTGCACTTCACTTTCTGTAAAGTTTTCACGTGCTGTGATACAACACAGCTAGCATCTTCACCTAATCAATAATTTTTTCATTGTTCCTTGTTTTCTTTGAAGATGCCTTCCACCATTTTTGGAAAAATAAGGCATTGATTTTTAATATACAGATGTAGTAGATATGTTAGAGGCAAAAGAACAACTGGTGAATTCAAAATATGGTCCCCAATTTACATTTACTCTAACCTGGATTAGTTAAACAGATGTTTCACTAGCGAAAGAATTCCACAGTGGAGCAAGGTGTAGAAAAGCTTAGTAAGCTGAACCTTTAAGTCCTAGGGGTGGGATACCTATTAGCAAGTTATAACATGCAGGTTGAAATCACAAGGGAGCACACAGTGACCAGCTTCTGACAGTAAAAAGATGAAGAAGTTGTTTGGGGTCATAAAGACAGAGAGCAGTTTCAGCTGTATGCCTCCTGTGTTTGTGGACAGTGCTGTTAAGAAAGGACAGAACAGGGAAATGTGACTGGACCTATGGGCTGACAATGAAGCTGGAGGAATGACAGAGAAATTTTGGTGCTGATCAGCAAGGGTTCAGTAGCAGTGTGGTTGTATCACTGTTATACTGCTCTTACAGCTGCAATGGACTAGCTCTGTTCTTCCTGCGTAGAACTTTCCTTTACAAGATCAACAAAGACAACAACATAAAAGCTACTCCAGAACAACTGCCGATTGTGCAAGATAGATGAACTACACAAAAAGTACCAACCCAGCTCCTTCCAGGATCTCTTATGTACCCATGCCTTGTTTCTCTACTCATTCTCACCACAGGTCATCATTGCAGCTCTAGGTCTTCTCAGCAATGAGACTCAAACCTACCAGCCCTTTCACTGCCACGACCCAGCCAACTGCATGTTAGCAGGCTCCCCACGGAGCTTCAGAGCACAGGTAATGAAAGACTGACAGAAGAGAAAAGCAAAAGCAGGAGTGTCTCGGGCCCCTGCCCTGCAGTAGTCACTGTGATTTGTGTCTGGCTCCAGGCCCATGGGAACAGACATAAAGCCACCACTATGGTGCAGAATGAATGTAGGATTACATGCAAACTGTTTTTCTTCTCAAACAAATAACCCAGTACTGCAAAGAGATGGAAAATGATGCTAAATCTTGCTCAAAACAGAAATAAAAAACTTCAGTAGGCTTTTCTGTATAAGGCACAAGGAAAAATCTGTTCCAAGCAATAGTTACAGGGACAAAATTGAAAGGCATCATGTGATTCAATGCCAGGTATTTATCACTGATGATCCAAGATGAGCAGTACAGTAACTGTTAGCTGCAGAGCTGAAGAGAAGCCCAGCAAAATATGCCTCATCCAAACATCTTGGTCAAACCTAATGCAGGAAGTTAGATTTGTATCTGCCTGCCATTATTCCTTGTAGCCCTAACTAAATAAAGTAATCCTGGATTCCAGTTCAAAATTATTGCGGTAATCTTAGATACTAAAAAGCTTGCCACAGCCATGGTGTGTCAGCTCTTTTCCACCAGGGATGCTTCAGCTTGCTAGGAAATTAATTGATGTGAAAGGTATAAAGGGAAGCTTAATTAATACTTTCTGGAGATTTCCTGGAGCCAGGTCTGGAAGGTGGAAGACTTTCCCGAGAGCCACCAACAGCAAATGCTCTACCCGGAACTGTGGTCTGAGTCCTTCACCCTTGTTTCCTGTTTTATACTGTCTCCCATGCACACAGCAGCAACACACGTAAAGCTAATCACCCTTCCTTCCCCCTAGATTCTGGAACAAGCCACAGCCCACTAGCAAAACCACTAAAGAACACACGTAATTCTCTCCCTTGGGAGATGAGAAAATGAACTGCACATGGGTTAAGTCATTCGTAAGTCTTAGTGTGTAACTGGAAGAATACATGCTAATGGTAAGGGTGAGCTTTAGTTAAGAACCTATACAGCAAAGCCTGCTGAGAAGAGGCAGGTTTTACCTGCAAAAAGCACAAACCAGAGCATCTTCTCTGATGAGTAACAACCCTGCCAAAAGACATCTCGGTTTTCAGAGAATCAACGGCTTGCTTCATTCACAGGCCACCTGTTCTGACATTTGTGCAATGTACAAACTCCTCTTAAAGCAGAGAAGGATTTACTGCTTGTATTAAATACATGATGTACATCCACTTAGAGGCCAAGGACAGTCTGGAAAATATGAATG
This sequence comes from Pedionomus torquatus, assembly GCA_013398155.1. Taxonomy (NCBI): domain Eukaryota; kingdom Metazoa; phylum Chordata; class Aves; order Charadriiformes; family Pedionomidae; genus Pedionomus; species Pedionomus torquatus. Next base: position 67,293 of record VZRU01010611.1, read on the forward strand.
CAAAACACTGAATCAGCAGCTTTTCGAAGATGACTTAGACGATCAGTTCCTGTTAAAACTAACCAAATGAAAGCTCCAGAACTCAAATAAGCTTTAAAAAACTCAGTTCAAAACTCTCCCAAAGTAAACAGTCTGAGTCCTACTCAAACTGAGAAAGTCAGAAAGCAGAAATACACCACTGGAAACATCTGACTGGAGATTGTTTTGCAGTTTGCCTGAATCCAGCACAAGGAGCAGCAGGAACACACAGACTTTAAAAAGACTGAAATACACCCCAGCAAAGGCAACAGGCATCACAGTGTATCTGAACTTCTCACTGTGTTGAGCTGTGGATTGAAGGAGAAAATGAAGAGCTCAGCCCTGCAAAGGACTCCTCACATGGCCTGGAGAACAACTCTTCTGCAACCGCTTGCAAGCAGCAGAATGTGTTTCTTCTGGTAGGAATCAGAGAAGAGTTCTGAGGCGTTGTAGTTGCTTGCATGCTCATTGAACAGGGGGCAAGGACAGGAGCAATGGGATTAAAAGTAAAAAGCTGTTTACAGCATTGAGCTTCTTTTCAAATTATGTTCTCTGCTATGGCTCCAGCTTTATGCACAGCCACCAAGTTTCACGCTAATGTAATACTGCTGCAAGTATCACAGTGGAGAATCTGACTTCATGTGCTATGGTATATATTGTCGGTGGCTCTGTTACTATGTTTTACAAAGCCATTTTTCTTGGTGTGGGATCACTGTTTTTCTTGGTATGTAAGGCCTGCTGTGGAAAAATTAGAAGTGACGGGAATAAACTTCTTGGTAAAATATTTTCTCTCAGAATGAAAGCACAGATTTTACAGCATCATAAAGAATTACAAACGCCTTTCAAAATTTATGTTCAAACCTTCTCTTCATTTTAGAACTACATAAAAAAGATAAAAACATACCCGAACAGCATTTTTCCATTTCTTAATACAGCTTCACTTGTTCTTATTCAGAAGCAAAATATTTCTTTATTTATTTATTTCACAAGTATACTCTACAATAGTTTCTGGATGCTAATTAAATTATACCTAGTAGAGTTCTCACTGGTAAAAACAACATGTCCCACAGCTGCCCAGTTCTCCTTTTTTAATTTGGTAGAAGTGGAAGGAGGGAATAAAATTTTATTGAGAAACAAAAGGCTGATTCCCTCTCACAACTCAAAACTGCAAGATACTTTACAACGCCGATCTCAATTTTCCATTTTGCATTAGTTTACCACAAATGAATTCTAACGGCAGCATGAAACTGCTGTGATGCAGAGGTCCAGTGCTTGTTTCTGCAGCAGTCACCAGAGGAACCCTCTGCCTGTAAATCACCCATGCCAATGAGGACCAGCAGAGCACCTCAGGGTTTTCTCCTCACTGCTGCTGCGTAACAGTCACAGCAGCACAATATGATCCCAGACACATGGGAACTCTAGAGACACGCACAGTATGAGGAAGGCCACCAAAAGGGAAAATAAGAGGAAGAAATAACTTGTTTAATTTTAGGATGGAAGGTTTTTTTCTGGGTTTCTTCTATCTAACCTAAGTCTAATTAATTGCAGAGGATAATTTAACTGAAAGACCAAAGGAGATCAAAACCTATCCTCCCAAATCCTTCCTTCATTTGAAGGATACAGAGATGGAAGAAGTTCTTCCTCCTTTAATGAATCAGACTCCAAATGCATATAAGTCTGTATTTTAGACTATTTAAATCTCCAATGATATTTTAAGACTACTAAGGATTCCACCCAAATCTGTTTTATGTAAAAAGGATGTGCTAAGTTTTGGGGGTTTGGGTATTTTTTTGGAACTAAGACTAACACTTCAGATTTTCTCAGGCACCATGTTCTGGCCACTTTACTTGTGCAAACTGACTACCTAATCTTAGAATACTATACCCTGCATTTGATAACAGCTAGTTTGTTTTTATACAAATTTGCCTTGTCAAAATACATCTATAAACAGTTGCTGCAAAGATTACTCTGTCTTGCCCCGATGTGCGCAACAGACTTCATCAAATGAAACACTGACCTAATCACTTCTCACAATCTTTTCCCTTCATAGACCTACCAAGACAAAAAAAAAAAAAAAA
>VZRU01010611.1:72242-149778 GCA_013398155.1 Pedionomus torquatus
GGGGGGGGGGAGGGAGGGAGAGAGAGCTGGGGACGGCTCTCACATGGCTTGGAAGCCGGGACGCTCCGAGGGGAGGAGAGAGCTTGAGGCTATCGCCTCCCTCCTCGCGAGGGAATGGGGGTGGCCCCTGGACCAGCTTCCACCCTCTCCTTTCACGACGCCCGTCGAGCCGTCGCCCAGCTCTGCCCTTCCCGACGGGTCACGTCCCGTCGCCTCCGGTGGGGACGTGAGGGAGCGGGGCCGCACCGCCACCCCGCCCTCAACGGAGCGGCTGCGAGCCCCCGCGGGGAGGGCAAGAGGGGCAGATCGCTGCTTCCACTCCCTTCTCCCCGATCGCCCTTCCTCCTCCTCCTCTTCTCTGCCCCCGCCTCGGGAGTAGGGGGGCTATTCGAGGGGGTGGGGGCTGCAGAGATCTTCAGCTGCCTGCCCTCCCTCGGAGCTGGATACCTGGCTCCATCTCTCCTCTCTTCCCTCCAGTGGCCCTAGGGCTGGCAGCGGCAGCTCCGCAGTCTCTTCTGCCACCCTGCATGGGTGTTTGCCGGCGGCTGGCTCTCCTCCCGGCTCCCGAACACAAACTTTCTCTCCCCCTCGTTCTGTGTCGGGAGAGCTGCGTTTCGGATATTTTTATACTGCCCCGCGTCCTTCCCCTGCGGTCCACCACCGCCCCCTCCCCCGCATCCCATCCCGTGTTTCCCTGTGTACTGACCAGCTCCTCTGCAAGCCCCGGCTTGCCTGGGTACCCTGCCTGGCCATCTGCACCCTGTCCCGCTCATGCCTACACCTCGAGTGATGGTTTACCACTGCTACTCGGCCAGGGACAAGGATAGATAGAGCTGTGCAGAACTGTCATGTATGTCCCCTTGTCCTGGTTTGAAGTAAAACGAATCAATTTTCTGTTTTACAATTTTACTTTCTTAGCTAGGCCTCTTCTAACTAACTGAACTCTGAAATTAACAGCACATTGTTCAGAACTGTTTCGTCTTGCAGTGATAAGACCTGATTATACCAAGGGATGGTATGCAGAGAGGCCCTTGCTTATACTTACTGCTAGAACAACCAAGGTCAGGTAATTTTCATCATTTGCCCCGTTGGAGGGTTGGAAACGGGAAAGCATAAAGGGGTCCCACCTGCAAGGAGGAGCGGACAGGACAGGTGACCCAGAACTGACCAACAGGGGTATTCCATCTCATCTGCATCATGTCCCGTATAAAAGCTGAGGGATCAAAGGGTCAACTCTCCTTCTTCGATGGCCGATGTCCAAGGAAGAACGTCCTGCCTGTTTGTCTGACTTTGATCCCAATCTGAGTGTTTCTGACTCCAGATCTGGAATCCAGCTCCTGTTGATCACTGAGTCCAGTTTGGGACTTTTCCTGAAGCCTGCTGGTGACGTGATCATCATCCTGGGAGCTTGATTTGGTTTTGTATATACTGTATACTTTTTTCCCTAAATTTTCTTTTTATTATTATTTATATTTTCATTAAAGTCGTTTAGTTTTTTTCTAAATTCTTGAATCTCTTTAATTTCTTCCTCTCCTCTCTTTTTCCCAAAGGGAGGAGGGGGGGGACATCTGTCAATCTGGTTTTGGTAAATTTGGCTAAAACCACGACACCCCTTCACCTGGTCCTTGGATCCCCAGAGGGTTCAGGCCACTGGGGTTTCACACTCTTCACTGTCATTTGCCCTTCTCTTGGATGCTGACTATGTGTGTACAGCAAAAAACCATTTTCTCTCTGGGATGGGAGGCTCCTCAAATTTAAAATTAATGTGAATTTGAAAATAAATGAAAATGGGGGTTGGATTATCACTTGCTCTAAATCAGTATCTTTGCATCCAGTCTGATGGAGCCAAACCTCTCTCTGTGTGCTGGTGATGCAGTTCAGTGTAAGAAGAGTAAACACAGCTCATGTAAACTCGAAACATAAATAAATAAAGTCACCAAACAAAAAATAGGAGTTTTGGAATCTTTGTTGTCATTCTTCCACAATTGGGAGTGTTTTGTGTAAAAATGAGGATACAAGTGATCAGGCCTTGTGCAAGTGTGTGACAGCTGGGAGGCTGAACTGGTAGCAAAACCGAAGTGGGCATATTGGGGAGTAAGTGTTCCCCATCCAAAACATTTTCAGTAGGAGACCAATGTCCTCAGCAGGCTTCCTGTGATATGTGCTTCCACTGTGTGGCACCAGGAGGGGCTGAGGTGTGTTGTAGGACCCAGGAAACTGTCAGATTTGAGGCACAAGGAGAGCTGGAGCTCATGGGAGGTTTCTTGCAGGTCTTGGTGCATCTGAAGGCTGTGGTCATGAATGAGTTGGATTGATGTCTCGTACCCTTCCAGTCAGATAGGTTTCCCTTCCAGTGATAACTGCTGTAAATGATGAACCATCAGACAGCAATATGGTTAAAATAATGGCATTGGAGTGTTATTAAAGATGTGACCAAAAGCCACAAAACCAAAACCTTGAGATTTAAGGATTTTTAATCTGCAAGTATGTTCCATGTTAGCACTGCAGTAGGAACTATCGGTGCAGATGGTTGTGCAGGGCAGGGACTTCATGGGGCTGCCTTGAGCACATTAGAGCAAGGTACAATCCCTCTGTCTCATGAAATCACTTGTTGACAAATACCTGGTATTGCACCAATGCTCTTGATTACATGGAAAATCATAAAGAGCTATTGAATATTACGTAAAGCCATAACAGCCTGTGGGACCATCACGTGGTTTTAAAAAAATGTGGGGTTTTTTTTGTTTGTTTGTTTTTTGTTTAACGCAAACATTCCTTGGACTAATCAAGATACTGAGAAGATAAAAACACTGATGTACTTCAGCTGTCATTGCTTGGCCTGGGCTCTCCCTGCTGCCATTGCCTGTGATCCTGGTGGCTGGCAACAGCGCCTCTGGGCAAGCATGCCATTAGGCAGTGAGCGCCAGTCGCCAGTCGAGGTGGTTAAGGAAGCAGGTTTGGGGAGATGGGCAGCAAAGAGCACATTCTGGGAGAACTGTCCTCCCAGATTTGCCAAAGCCTGACCCTACCTAGTGGCTGTCAGTGGATCCCAGCTGCTGAGGAAAAGTGGAAACTTGGCACATGAGTTCTGTATTTCAGAGCTTAATAGTACAAATCGACAGCCAGAGCCAGACTAGGCTCGTAATGCAAAACAGTCCAAGTGACAGCCTGGTGAAAAACACACACATGGATCTGCCGCTGAGCTCTGGGTAATGTAAGTTCTCCCTGGCCATATGAAAGAGACTGAACCAAAAGACATCTTTAATCCAGATGAGATGGGCCCAAACTGGTGTGCGCTTCCTCGTGGGACATTAAGTTTTATGCATTAAGCTGTTGTGCAAAGACAGTGAGGGACAGAGCAAAGCTACTATTAGCAGTGAGTGGAAAAGTTCTTTCTTTCAGCAAGAAACTGAAGCCTCTTCCCACTTGACAAAGTCAGCATCAAAGTGGTGCTTGGGTACAGTGATGATGCCTGCATGCTTGCACTGGGGGGTGACCAGAGAGGAGAGTGTGCACATGCATGGGCTGTAGTGCCAATTTAAATTCACACTGTTAAATCACTGGATGACTTAATTGGTGAATTCGGATGGCTGAGTCACAACCTGTAGGGGAGATGGACTTAGAAGCAAGAGGAAAAGCTCTCTTTTCCCAGCTGGATGAACACTTGCTCCAGCACCTCCCATTTAGTCTCTGGAAAATGAAGTCAAAGTTCACCTGGGGGAGGAAATCCATTGATAGCCTGAGGGGGATGCTCCTCTCACTATGTGGTTATAGGCCCCCAGCAGGGAGGTAAATCAGCAACTGGGTCTGACAGTGGTGCTGGGGCAAGGGAGGTGTGTGTGTTCCTTTGATACCTCCTTCCCTGTGAAGGTTCAGAGCTCGCACCTCACCACTCCACCCCCTGTCTTTACCTTCCATTTCTCTTTCCTCCAGCAATAAATGCAGACTCAGCTCCTCTGCACTCCCAGCCCCTCACCAGTGCCAGGGAAAATGCACTGAGCCCAAGCTCTTCAAAACAGGGTTAAATTTACACATTTTAGACAGCATTTGTGATACAGCAAGCACTTTTTATGGTCAGGTAGACGTGGAGTCAGTAAGTCATGGTAGCTCATCATCTCATGTCCTCCCTGTCTTGAGCCTCACAGATCCTATGTTCCTCATTTTACAGTTTCAAAAGGAAGCTGCAGCTGTCCATGTTGCAGCCTCCACCACCTGGTGAAGACTCTCTCCTGAGGAAGTGTTTCAGGGGTTTGTTGGTTCCAGTCATGGTGCTGTGAGATGAAAGGCCCCATAGTTTTCCTTACGCCAGCCTGTCAACAAAGATGTACAACAGTTATCCATACTGTGCCACCTTCAGTGTTCAAGGCCAAAGAAACTGTGCCTGGAGTCAAATTTGTAATGTCCTCCCTAGTGTGTCCTGCTGGTAGCCATCGTGGCTGTCCACATGCTGTCCACCACACTCTAGGGCCAACCCCACTACACCTACGCTTGATGTTATGAGTGCTGCAATAGAAGATATTGCCTGAGACAATAGCACTTTATAGAATAAGGGTGATCTGAGCAGCTGAAATAAATAGTACATTAATTGTACCTGGTCAAGTGTGAAAATCCTCATTTTGGATGACTGCTGCTAGGTGACATCCTTCAAGGCCAATGTAAGAATTGCTGGCTGAGGGTGCAAGAAAAAAGTACAGTATGCTATAATATAGACAATGTAAGTCACTTTATAGTTTTTATGTCAGAAGTGAGAAGGGCATAGAGGTGGGAGCATCAGTGGGTTTTACATCAGAGCATCAAGGCTCACTTGGGTCCTGCACCCCAGTTTTCCCAGTGGTTAAAAGATAATTGTGCTTATGTGCTTGTCCACTTGACTCCTTTATTGCCAGTCTTGGTATTGCTACAAGACTGTGGAAGCACCCTGTCTGTAAGATAAGTAGCTTTTCAGAGGAGCATATCTAGTAGAGCCCCATCTGCCCTTCTCAGCTCGCTCCTGCCTGCACCCACTCCCAGGATGCTGTTGTTTTATCTTTAAGCCTGGGGGTTGCTTTAAAATTATCTGGGATGAAAACCTGGCTCCATTGAAGTCATTGGCAAAGCTCCCATTGACTTCAGAGGAGCCAGGATTTCACCCTAAGATGCTTTGTAGATTATTGGTGAATGGAAAGCATACGTCTGACTTCTTGAGGGTTATTACTGTTGGTGGTGACCTCTGTTCTGGTGAGCACTGAGCAAGCCTGGGTTGAGATAGATGGCTAAAGCTCTCCCTGCCTCTTCCCCTGCATCCTCACAGGGGCTTTGCTTTATGGCTTGTCATCTTGGATGCTGCTTATCAAGAAATACCTTCCTGTCGCATGCCAGTGGAATTTAATGCCTGTTTGCTCACATTCCCCTTCCCCCAACACCATCAGATCAGCAGATAGGAGACAAAATGGCTGATTAGCTTCTAGCTCCAACCTCTCTCTTAGCTATAAGATTCAAATGCACACACAAGGGTTGTCTCAAAAAAAAAAAAAGAAAAAAAAAGAAAAAGAAAGACAAAATAATTGCCTTTTCCTGCAGGAAGCATAAGTCTGTCAGTGATGCACGGTTCCTTTATCTCAATAAATTATAACTTGAATAGTAACCCTTGACTTTTGAAAAGATCTGATTAGCTTAGAGTTCTCCATTTTCCTAGACTGGTGCTTTCCTTCCCGTCTATATGTTTTGACACCAGCAGAGTCTAATGGCTGGGTCAAGCTTTCTGAATTCTGCAGTGCCTTCTGTGACAGACTGGAAATTCAGAGGCAATTGTATTAAAATTTGAAGCCAAAGCAGAAAAGTATAATGAGTAGTCTGAATTATGGAATATGGAAATGGAGAAAACAGTCCAGCCCAGTTTCTTGCCTGTTTTACTTGTTGTTAGATTTTGGGGTTTTTTAATACTGAATTATGTTTATTTTGCTCTGCCACATTTTCACTTTTCAATATGCTGCACATTTTTATACTGATTATGTGCAATTGCACTGTAGCATTTGCCAAGATGCAGCAGTCCAGGACTGTGGGAATCAGCACACTGGGCAACATTTTTCAAAAGTTGCCCAAAGAGCCTAAATTTTGCTGACTTTCATAAGAGCTTGCCACAAGTCAATTTTTGCCTCTTTAGAGAAACACAGTGAAACCAGCAAACGCCTTTTCTCTGAACGCACTTTTAACTCTGCAGAAGTGGCCGAGTTGATTTAGCTGAGACAAATGCTGCACATGCAGTAAAGGCTCAGAAACCTCACTGAGTTACCTTGGCTCAGTGAGTTGCAGTGCATCAGGTGAAATGAGTGCTTCCCAAGTGTTTTTTCTGGCCATGGTGCCAGTCATGTGGCAGAGCTGGCCCCCTGGCCCAAGCAGTAAAGCAGCCCCTCGTTTTGGCAGAGACGAGCCATTAAATTATCTCATCCATTAGAAGTGGCCCAGCCAAATTTATCATTATATTTGAACTATTACATATAATAATGAATAATGTGGCAGCTTACCTATACCTATGCAGGCCATCTCTGAGTGCATGGGAACTATCACATTACTGGCTTGCAATTGTTTTTTGTTTTTTTTTTTCAAGGCTACTTTTGTGACTCTGGTGATCAGGAACTTAATTTAAAAAAAAAGTAAAATCAGAAAGCTGGCTGAGTGGCTGAAGGACAGCTCTGCAGCCAGGAATGGAAAGGAGGATTTCACAGCAAATGCTGTGATGATGGGTGAAATGAAGAGCTAACTGTCTTCTAAAAATAAAGGATTTAACTGCCCACATTGCAAGGAGGCTTTCATTCCCACAGAGCAGATAAAGAGCATATAGCTCATTTCTAGGTGGCTTCAGATGGTAAGGGTTACCTGGCTTCTCTTAGGTGATTTAACATGGCTGGAGCACAGCCTGTACAAGATGACTTGGACTCCTGCTAGTGCACTGCTGCCCTGGCACAGGTAAGGGTCTCCCTGGTATTGTTATGTCCCCTGGAGAGGGTCTTCAGGGGATTTATTTTATTTAGCTCCTACTAAAAGAGTCCCTCTACTTGATAGTCAATGCTCTAGACTTTCTAATGTCTTCGTGCAGTGATTTATCCAGTCAAAATGATGCCACATCAGTGAAACATTCTGGTTTGAAAACTGCATATTCCAATGCTTGTACAACTAGTGTGCTGAATTTACACTAGGGTTCTCAGTTCAGTTTTGAGCCAGTGCTTTAGGACCTAAATAGTATTAGTAATAAATATCCTCTTTTCCACAACAGAATCGCCAGCAAATGTTTCCACATAAAGTACTCCACACCATGTACTGAAGCAAGTGGAAAAAAGCCACAGTCTTGTCATTACAGAGAGACTTTGTTCAACAAAGGTGGCAGAAACATGGAGAGTGAGGGCAATTTTTTTCCCTGTCAGTCACCTCTTTCTCTGAGGTCCATTGGTATCCCAAATCTAAGCCTGATGACAAATGCTATGATCCCCACAGAGATGCCTGAATGATCTGGATCAGTCTTTTAAAACATGTGTGTTTGCTGAGATACAGGAAAAAAAAAGGAAAGTAAAGCTCTCTTCTGCAGGGAGCATAACAATGTGCTTAGTGAAGGCATATCTGTTACACAGCCGATTGTGGCACGCTGTAAGGAAACAGCAGGAATAGGCTCATAGTTATTACTGCAGGTGAAGAAATCATTTAAGCTAGCATGTGTCCTTTCTCTTAATGTTACTTTATTAAGTTACTGAGGTCTCAAATTCATTTGTGCTGGACTAAGTTGGATTAGATGTTCATTCCACTAGTGAAGTGCAGGCTGAGTTTATGTATCCTCCTTTAATGTAGCTTTTAACATGGTGGTGCCCGTGTTTGCGATACCAGAGCACCTGCAATGATAATTGTAATAACAAACAGTCCTGGGAGAATGTGCCAGTCAGCAGTGGACAGGAATAATTTGAAATGTGCCTTTAAAGGAGGATCATATTATGTCAAATAAAGTAATGCAGAAAGAAAGCAGTGAATCTGGGGCCTCTCATCTAAAGTATTTAATTCCAAAAAAAACCATTCTTTGCTACCCAACTTCAAGCATGCTGTCTGGCAAAAAAATGTGCACATCACTGGTGCTCTCAAGCATAGTTTGGATAGCAACAGCTTCACCTGCTGTTCACAATGGGATGGTAAAAGTCTTGGTGGGTTTGGATGAGATGGTCAGAGCAGAGAACTGCACTGGAGAAAGGTGCCTGGAGAGGTTCTGCAGCAGACCCATGCCTGGGTGGCAGCGAAGACGGGGGAGGGAGCACCCACCAGCGAGTGCCTGGGGAAAAGACACAAACATCTCTCCTGGTCCTGCCAGAGGCAGAAGTTTTGGAGAAATTGCTCTGGTCAGCTGGAGACGCAGGGCTAGGTTGGCTGGAGGCTGCCCACAAGGTTACTGTGGGTTTAGAGCAGTGCTCAGCCCTTGCAAGAGAAGGAGGGAGGGAGGGACGGAGAACTTGAATCTGCAACACTCTGGTAACACAGGACCGGGGAAATTACTGAAGATCGAAGTATGTGTTTATTCAAGACAGCTGACCTGTCTGTAGATTTTTCTTCCTCCAGTACCCTGAAGACAATAAAATGGCATGGAAAGAGCAGTACCTGGAGCTCCACCTTGCTGCCTGAGACAGTTCTTTGCTGCTAATCAACAACTGAGATTTTTCTGCTCTGCACATCCCAGTGCAGTGAGAACAGTCTTCAGGAGGTGGTGCAACCCTACACAAATCCTTACGGGAGGGTTTAGAAAGACTGGTACAAAAAGGGGGCAAGAGCCACTGAATAACAGCACAGCCCCATCTGATCACCCTCAGACTTCATCTTCTCATTGTGCTGGCTGTAAGATTTGTTCGTTTTATGCATTTCTATCACATAACCGTTTCTACATTTCCAGTGTATTTTCTTATACATAATGTCATTCTTTTACAATGTGGGTTGTGTGGGCTTATTGTTGTTATTGAAGCTGCTGCTGGTGTTTTTTTTTCTGGATATTCCACCAGTCTGATCCAATGGCAGGATATTCTGGCCAGTCTGTTGCAGTTTTAGTTCCAGAGTCACCCCTTCACAAGGTTAAAAACTCTGAGGCTATTTCTAGCACTAGATTCACAAAGCAGGTGGTTGATAAGATTATTGGCTCAAGAAAATAGAAAATTTGTGGCTGGGCCCACTATAAAAGGAAATTCTTTTCAATGATTTACAAATAAATGAACTTCAGTGCAGGCAGAATCAGACCCTTGTGTATGAAGAGTCTTTTTACTGTATATGGAGACACTAGAGAGATCTTTTCTAAACAAGAAATAACTTGAAATAGGAGAATTAGGAGTGTGTGTATCTGTGTGTGTGTGTGTGTGTAAGGCGAATTAACCCTTTTTTGACTTCTGGCACTTAACCTCAAGTAGTTTTTTAGTAGAACCCTGGGGGAGTTTGTCTGTAAAATACTACAATTTACAAGTGGATTTAACTACAACATATTGCCTTTCAACCACAGAGAGACAGGAAAAGATCCAATTGACACCTGCTTCAGACAACAAATGGGACACAAAAGATGAAACTCATTTCAAAGGGTCTATTTGTTTGTCTCTTGTCATGGATTAAACCAGGGAGCCACTAATTCAGGATGGATTCTGCTCCCATTCTAGGAAATGGAAAAAAGTCTATTTGTATGAATAATGTAGAACTGGCCCTTGCAAGGAAACAAGTTGGTTGTTGCTGAAGTTTTATTGACAATTCTGTAGTAAGTGAGGATATAGTTCTCTGAAATGCTTGATTTGCAAGCCAGATGTTTGAAATATGAATATTCACACTTGCAGAACTTTAAGCAGACTGATGAAAGTTTACTGAAAAACAATTGGGAATACAAGATTTTTCTTTAAGAATGTAAAGTACCACAGTACTTTTTAAAAATAGCTTTTCATTTATTTGATTCAAGTCTAACTCAATTTAGAAAATTCTTCCTGTCTAAAGCAATTTCTTTGTGTGTGTGTAAGAACAGAGAAAAATTGCTGAAATTATGCTTTTTAGAAATTCAAACCAAAAGGAAAAAAAAATCCTACCTCATTGCCAGTAGTTTCATTAAAGGACATAGTGAGATGTTAAAGTCAACACTCCGTTGATATGCTTAAACAACCCCCCTGGACACAAACTGTTACAGGGCTCCCCGAAACATGTGCATGCCTAATAAACTCTTTGCACTTTCTGTTTTCAGGCCCAGCAGCCATGCTCCCTGGGTGTGGGTGAGGCTATGAGCAGCTTGGCTGCAACCCAGTTCTGCCTGCCCAAAGGACAAGAAAAAAAAAAAAGAAAAAAAAGAAAAAAAAATCAGACATGAACATTTTGGCAGCTCTTTGTTTCCAAGAGAACAGAACTTTGTCTACTGCTTGCAAACCTTTGATTTTTCATGGATATGGTGGAGGATGGGGTTTCCAAATCCCTGTTTCTGCCAAACAGGATGCCAGATTTTGTCCTCAGATACCTGCCTTTAATTCCCTGGAGCTGCAGTGAGTTTGGCCCACACAAAAGCTTGTGTAATTAATCATTGGGGGTGTGTGTGATAGATAGAGCCTGGACTGATATCCACTTTTCTGCTCTTGTGACTAACCTCACAATCTTTTTTTGTTTTATTTTTTTTCCTTCTTACAAACTTCAAGCTACAGAGTTTATTAAATTAGTGGGAATTTTTTAAACTCGCATTTCTAATGCTGAATATATAGAGGAAATAATGAAGCCAAAGAGGCTTCAAAGCAGAAGACAAACCCCAGTAGTTGCAGATGCGAACTCCCAGCTCCTTAGCTCTGGGCACTTGCAGCCAGCAGTGCTGTCAAGCCTGCCTTGAAGAGGCCATAAACCTCCACTGGAGAGCCTTGACCACGCTGGGGTTTGTGGCTGCAGAGAGGCTGCACTGTGGAGGCCACTACTGCCAGATGAGGCTGCAGAAACCAGCCTGTAGACAACAGAGCGGCAGCCAAAGCCCACAACATACGGTGTGTAAGAGAGCACTGGTTTCATCGTGCACGTGCACAAAAGGTGATGGTGCACGGAGGAGTGCTAACTCTGAATATCCTGCCTTTTGTAACAAGTATCTCTGCCAATGTTAAAATTTCATTAACAAATAATTTTGTGTTAAAAGCTAGTTTTTAGCATGCATTTACCGAAATGCTTTTAATCTGATTTATGCCCTTTTTAGTCCCAATGGTTCCATGCAGCTAAAGGAGACAGGGTTTGTGTATCGGCTTAACTCTTCTAATACGAAGCTGGGATACTTAAATACTGTGGTACAACTGCCCACTCTGCAGGTAGAGATGATGCAAAAAGAAAGTGTGTTCCAATCTGCAAGAGTAAGCTATACCAGTATATAGCACCTTTTGCTGGGAATCTTACCTGCATTAGGACTTTCAGTAATTTAACAGTTTCAGTTAAAAAAAAGTCATACCCCTAAGTGAAATAGACAGGCAAATCTATGTGTAAAACAAGTATACATACAAAAGAGCTGGAAAGTGTGGCTGTTTCTGACTAATACTACCATTTGAGGTACTAGATTTTAAATAGATCAATTGGAAGTGTGTGGAAGTAAAAGCTGCTGGTTGTTGGTGCATTAGACAACATGAATGTTAGCAGCAGTTAAAGGTGCTGAGCTTGAATGCCCCCAGGAATCCCAAATTCATATTATTGCCTGATAAACTAATTTAAACTGGACAGGATTTAGCATCTGGGGGGGAAATGAATGTGGAAATGTTTAAATTGCTTTGTTTTGTCTCCCTCTTGTGATCATTAAGGCTACAAAATCTTTTCAAATGAGTTAAGTGTGGCAGCTTTAATTCTGTCTGTTAGAAAACACATGGAAATTCTCTTGGAAATGGTTAGACTACAAACAGTTCTGGTTCATGTAGCACAGTGGTTTTATCTATAATGGCATCTACATATTGTAGATACCAGTACCAAGTAAAATAGTTGATGAGATCATTAAAGAAATAGAGCACTTGCAAGCATATCATGAAAATAGATAAAATACCTCTCCAGTCCACTAGCATTCTTTGAGTGCTTCAGTAAAATAACAGACAAAGCTTACTTGGCCTTGCAGAAGGACTCCTGCTAGAGATTATTAAATGAACTGAACAATCATGGTTGAAAGGGCAAAATTCTACCACTGACTGAAAATTATTTAAATAGTAAAAATTAAAATATGTGTGCATATATATATGAATATAGTGTAATATGTAATTATAAATTAGTCTTCAGTTTGGAGCAAGGCTCTGGATTGCCATACCTATTAACAATTTGGGGAAGAAACTGAGAAATGATAAATCTAAACAAAGCTGAAGGAAAACAGGAACAAACTCCAAACAAATTGTAAATGGACAATGGAACGATGACGAAATTCAGAGCAGAAAAAGGTAGCAGAAATGATGTTGCAAAAATACTCCCATGCATTGCTTGATGCCAAGGGAACCCTAATAACCTGAGTGTGAAAGAGGACAATAGACAGTTGCTTGGGAAGAAGTGATCAGAAGAAAAGGCTGTGAAGACAGGGAGAAAATAATGCTGAAAATATTATCTCACTGTCATTTCAGTCAGTATTTAAGTGATAACTCTAAATCAAAACTATAAACCAGTAGATGAAAAATTCCACATGGCAACCAGGGTCAAGGGAATTTTCCCATGTGAGAAGTGACCTAGAAAGACCTGTAAGGAAGGAAGGGACCAGACAGACCAGTGGACAGAATGATGTCTAGTTCAAATAGCAACTAGTTCACACAAAGGGAAACGACCTCTTCCATACTGTTGGACAGAGAGAATGCAACATCATTAAATGGCGTGACTTCTGAAAGCAAAAAGGAGTATGTATTTTAATAAATAATGTCTAGCACTCTAGACATGAGTAGTAGGATTCAGACAGAAACATATTGAAATCAGAAGAACAAAAAACTTCTCCACAAATCTAAGAATTTTGTGAGACCACAACCCCTTCCACAGATAGGACAGCAATAGGAAAATCAATGGTCTTCCATCTAGTGTTTAATGTTGATTGCTGAGTTCTTTTCAGTACATGTATGGATCCTTGTGCAGTTCCTGAGACAACTGACAATACATTTACTTTTCTTAGCTTCTTGTTGCTGCCCCACAGATTCATAAGCTACAGGCTGAAAATCTCTTTTCTAAAGGATTTCAGCCCTTGGAGTTCAGGGGACAGTCATCCCAAGACCAATTAAAAAAATCAACTAGTAATGGGAATGGAAAGATTGTCCATTGGACTTAATTATCTAGGGCAAGGAGAAAACATCCTTTTCATCCAAGAATTGCATAATTGTCTATTATGGGCTACAGTTTTGGCTGTAAAATGAGTGACAAAACTCATACTGAATTTAACGGAAGAAAGATTTGACCCATGAGGGTTCAGACATTTTGAAGCATCTGATCTGCCAATCACTGACAAAAAGAACCTGGGAAAAATAGTTCAGTACTAAGACTTACAATGTCTGATAAGCCTCTCTCTCAAAAAAAACCCCAAACTAAACAAGAAACTTGGGCTGATTCTGTCTGTCTCCACAGTGCATACATGCATTTATGAGAGAAAGTAAGTTTGCCTGTTGCCCAAGTGGAAGTCCAGGCCATACAGAGGAAATAAATTTTGTATGTAATTTGGGGGTTTCCTAAGGCTCAGGAATGTGTGTGTATATTATAAAATAGGAGTAGAGGGAATCCAGAAATAATCAGCACTCAAAAGACTGGTCAAGGCGATCGCTACACATAAAGAAATCAGGCTGCAAAACCAGTTGCAGTCTTTGCTAGGCTGGCAAACTGGATTTTAAATTAAGTTTTAGCTGGAATGAATTTCTAAAGTTATTTTTAGCCTCAACCATGTGAGAAGCACATGGCTTCATAAATACAATCCCCACAAGAATAAGTTAAGGAGAGTGGGGTGCATGGAAGGAAACAACCTAAATGATTCATTTAAAGTTAATAATTGAGTTAAGAATTGTATAGCTTTATTTTTCAAACATTTGTCATTAAAATGTGATTTACTTTTGCAAAACGTGCATGCATATACCAACAGCGCGTGGGACAGTAAGACTGATGGATTCAAATGAGCCTCTATTAGCCTATGGCATCCCTGCATCCTCCCTGGAGCCAAGGGAACAAGGGAGAGGAGAATTGTTCACAGAGCATTTTGGTGCAGCTGTGGTAGGACCTGTCTCTGAAACACCCCACAAAGGAACCTGCCTCTGGGCTTTGGGAGAGCCAGCCTGCGCAAAACCCTCCAGGAATCATTCTGGACAGCTGTGCACAAAAGTAAAGAAAAGAACAGTAACGCAGTAACATTCATACATTTTCAACACATATAAGAGAAGGGACTCACTGAATGCACTGAATACGTTTGGTCTTCTGGTGGAAGAGGGCTTGTGCAGCAGACATTTAGTCTGTTTTTTCAGCTACATCAGCAGATCTTACAAAGAGACAATACTTTGTCTACAGACCTCCTCTCTGCTCTGGGTAGAGATAAAGATGACAAAAGGCTTGTGCAATTAAACAGTATCGTTATGTCCCTGTTTGCAAGCATTTCAGTTAGGAGATGCTCCTTAGCTTTAGGGGAAAAAAGAGATAAATGGGGCTATGGGGCTTTTTTATTCTGGTTCACTCCGTGACCCAAGAGGTCACAGGCCAGTCACTTGAGTCCTACAGGTCTGCAGGTTGATGAGCAAATTCAACCTTGGTAGGAGAGCAGACACACAGGACTTTGCTGCTTCTGCAAGACAGAAACATTTTGATCTTTTTGTTAAGTCACCATAGGCCCCAAATTGCTGTTGCAATTGAGAATTTGGCTGAAGGTGACATTCTAAGGGGTCTCCACGCCAAGGGCTCACCTGTGGCCAAGGATGGAGTGAGGACAGCTCCATGGAGTGAGGACAGATGCTGATAAAGAGCCTGGAGGACTTAGATGGCCCTTCCAGTTTGGGAGCATTATTATTTATTTTTGTCATGCTGGATGGGAGGTGTAAGGCTTTTCCCCTCATTTTACATGACTGCTTTGTTACATTGAATTGACTCTAGTAAATGATCCACATAAAGGTTAAAATAAATGCAGTCACTATGAAATCCAGAAAAGGGACTTCATTAGGTGAAATAGCAATGAATTGTATTTTTTGGCATGCTGGAGTCTGGATTTCACCTCCCCACTGTAGACGTCCGTGTGTGTATTTCTGACTATGGACTTGATTTTTTAAACTCTGCAGAGAAGTTTTTCTTTGGTTACTTCTACTGTGGATTTCTGGCTTTGCCTCTTTTCAACCGACAGATCAAAGCTGTTATGTAAAAACAGTGCAAAATTTAGTGTAATGACTAAAATAAACACTTTAAAATCTATTACTGTGATTTCATCCAGATTCTTTTTCTAGGTTTGTATTAACACTCATGTGACTTAATCAGCATTGGTAGCAATAAAATACATGTGATAATCCCCTGCTGATCTAGCATTTGTACCCAGAAGACGTAAATGGTGCAGCTTGTAGTTTATTTCCTATTTCTAGCCTCTGTCAAAAGTACATGCCCTTATGAAATGCACACATGATACTTAGAAATCAAAAGAACATCTAATTAATTACATCCCACCTCCTCATATGGAACATGGATCCAAATTACCATCTAAAACACAATGTGTTTGCTTTAAATAGCCAAATGCAGAGGGACCAGAGAGATCTGTGGGGAATTTTTGGCACCATATGAAGATTCTTTTAGCCCTTGAATCCCCCACCCTTGAATTCTGTGGTGGGTTAGTAGGGAAAGCATATAAAATTGTGGATTTTTTTTAAAAGGCTTTTCTTTTTGTTTTCTATTCTCCTTGGCTGCGCTCTTATATTTTAATACCGTATAATAGTAAGGAACAAGGAGGGTCATTCAAAAATAATTTTTAATCTTTATTAAAACCAGAACTGGCTTTTGCTGCTGCTGAACCACATTTACCTACAAAGTTCTAAAATGGCTGAAAGGACTGCAACCATAGCTTCTACTTAGGGGCTTTGAGGGGTGCCCACACAAGTCTGAAAGACTGCTGGCAGCAGAGACTCCCAGTTTCTCGCTAAGTTTTTACATGGTGCTGACCACTTCAGTATCAAGGCATTTCCCTGGGGTCCAAAATTAGATACCAGCATTTGTCTTTTGCTTCCAAACAAAAAAGATGCTTTGCTTAGGCCTTTTTCCAATTAGCCCCCCTTTCATTAAGGCATATTTAACTCTAATTCGTCATGATGGGACAGTAGGATGAATGCGAGTGTTTGGGAGAATGAGGAGGGGATTGCTCATATATTAATAGCTATGAAGTGTCACAACAGCAAGAGATGGAGTCAATGCTTGGTCTCAGCTCTGATCTGATTCAGTTCTTTTGCTTCCAAGGGTACGTGTACATTTGAGCTTTTTATATAGCCATATATATACTTGCACTTTCAGACTTAATTTTACTCTCTGCACCAGAAAAAGGAACTCCAAAGGCTGAAGGAGGTTTCTGGAAGGAATAAGAAGGGTATAGGTAATATGAAGGTTTGGAATGGAAGGTTTTGTAGTAATTCAGCAGTATTAAGGCTGGCCCACCTTGTTCCAGTATGGAGAATGAAGTGCCTATATTTGCTTTTCCTTCCTTCTGCATGCTGTACAATCCCAACCCCTCTATTGCCATTTGCACAGATTGAGCAATAAAGCCTCAGTCACTGGAATGAAAGGATTTCTTCCATCTGCAGGGATTTCTAGTTCTTGCCCAGTTTTTAAAAGACAGCGTGTTCTCCTCAGCCTCCATGCAGTGAGCTCAAACTTTTATATTAAAGGAGTCAAACTCATTGCTTATAGAGAGTAATAAGATAATCCAAGTGCCTTGCCTAATCACAGTGGCACAGCTACTGGGAACTGGGCAACTGAATTGCTGACGTGATCTCAAATAGTATGTGGAATATAATATGGAACTATTAGGAACTAGGAGTCATACTTGCAAACAAGTAAAAAAGATTTAAACATAAGTGCTAGAAATCGGTAATTTTAAAATGAGGAGAATATAAATTTGTTTACACACACAAAAAAAGAGCAATATAAGAAGAATGGCAATTTGCCTTTTATAACGCATGAACATCTTCTTATCTTTGATCTTGGAAATAAAGTCTCAGAAGATTAGAGAAAAAAATCATTAGAAAGAGTAAAATGACATATTAAAAATCACATGAATCATTCTCATTAGAGTGAACACACCCTACCTCACACTCTTCAATGTAGTTACAAGGGATTTTTTTTTCTCATAAAGAATGGGGGAAAGACAACTTCGATAAGTCCTGTGCAGCTACCAAAATACATGCCTCAACAGTATCTCATCCTGAATTATCTTGGTAAAAGCATCCAGCAGAAATTACAGCAACATCACAGCTATTAAGATACTTATCTTAGGCTAATCAAAGTATCCATTATTGCTTGTTTTTATCTTTCTCTAAAGGGAAGCTATGTTTGACCGCTAAGAAAGATCAACAACTTAATTATTGTACTCAAGACAAAGCTACTTTGTGCACAGGAAATGAAAGCTAAAGAGAAGCACTTTGAAAAGAAAGACATTTTACTCTGTTAAATAAATGAGCCCTGCAAAATTCAGTATTATTTTCATCCTGATCAAGTCTTCTGGCTGGATGCTAAGCGATGTTCATTGGGGAAAGACAGGAAGCCCAGGAGCCTTCCTGCCTTTGCAACACAAAATTTGTAGCAGGGCAAAGCAGCTTGAAAGACAGTAAAAGAAAAAAAATCTATACAGGGAGGGCTTTCACAGCCATTCTTTGTTACAAAGCCAAAACCATTTGCTTGAGAAAACCAGCACCTTTAGACATTTTTATTAAAAAACCCAATTGCTTCTTATGTTAGGACACTGGTTAGAAGACGATGCCTCAGATCTTCCAGAAAGTTGCAATTTGAAAAACCCGTAAAAGGCAAGAGCAACTAGGCTCTGTGACATGCCACCTTCTGAGAGACAAGTTAATGTTACAGTTTGTCCAAAAAGTCCAAATCAGAACAAAGAAAAAAACTGCTTTGTCAACTTGTACCTCAGTTTTTACTTTACTGCCATATATAGGACCTATGAAAGGTTTGATTAAGCTTTGAGGTCTTTCCATTAAAAATGCCATGCTGTTATTTGGGTTTGAGCTACCTGGTGCTAATCAGGAGGAAGACAGGCTGTTGCTCACAGAAAGCAAGGAAGGCTATAGAAGAAATGTGAAGCATTATGGTTATAGAGAGAATCCAGCTTCACCAAAAGTGCAGAAAAGGGATGCTATTCACCATTCTTGGAAAAGCATGAAACTTTAACTAGGGTGGTCTGGCAAAGGGTGTAAATCACTAGCCACAGACCTTTTCCAGAGAGGAAAAATTGCCACTTCCAGAGAATATGCAAAGGCTGCAGCCCTGTTATGAGGGGTGTGTGTGAACATTTTACCATCAATCAGATGAATGTCCAGGTGGCATGAGCTTGGAGTGTTCCTAGCCAGATGGACATGGGCAGCGTGTAAGTGTCTGCTACTTCTTTCTGGACCCTAGTGATACATTTTTTCCAATATTTGTACCAAAGTTCATGCCCGTAGGTCACATGTTAGCATCTCCATAGAAATGGTGTGTTTCCAGTGTGGGGTGTTGCAGCTTCTCCTATAGTTAACAAGAATTGTCAGCAAAGGGCTCTGTAAGAGCCAGGTTGTTTTTGCTGAGACTTCTGCTTATGGACCAAAGACCAAACTTCCTGCTATCCATCATTGTAGAGCAGTCAAGAAGCTTTGCTCATCATCACTGCTAGTCCTCTCTCATCCCACTCCATCCTACTTGGGCTTTGAAATACCTCCCTGGTGTTATATGGAGTAGAGTGGGAAGCCCAAGACAGCTGATGCTCATTTTTGGCAGCTTACTTGCTCAGTGATGATTCAATGGGATGATGTTTTCCAAGAGCACTGCAGTGATTTACAGTTCGCATTGCATTTTCAGAAGTCAGAGCTCAGAAGCCTGTATTAAAAGTATTGCAAATGGTAAATCAATAAGGTAGGGGACGTGAGGAAATATCAATAGCAGTCATACAATGAGAAGCTATTTTAATCCCTACTCACAAGGAAAATTACTTTGGTTTGCACAGGTAACCTCAATCCTGGCATTTCTTACCATCTAAATATCTGACAAGTTCTTTCTTATGTAAAATGAAGAACAACCTGAAAATGCTCAATTTTGATGCATTCATGAGCTCCAAGAATGGAGAGTGATCTTTCCAGTCCAACATCACCATCTAGCCAACATCTTTAATGATATTCTGAACTCTGATTTCCACAGAGCCTTATTTCTTCACTTACAATTGGTAAATTTGCCCTAAAACTAGACTAATTTTCAGTAAATTGGTGTGATAACTGGAAACATTCACAATCACAGGAAATTCACTGCAGATGATAAGGCACTTCAGAAGGAAAAGGATGAACTAAGTTTCAAGTTCATAACCAGGTACTTTCTGCCTTTTTCCAACTATTGAGAATACAGGGAAAAATTTCACCAAAGTCTGCAGTCACTGGGAACTGAATGGTGTGGCTAACAAAAATGACCAATTACACAGATTTAACACAAACAGATTTTAGAATGGTTGAGCTGGAGTTTAATGTCTCTATACATGTATTGACAAAGCTCACAGCCTGTATCTGGGCCAAAGCTTTCACAGTCAACTGCTTCCAGGATATAAATTGTCATCTGTAGTCTTTGTTCTCCAATGTATAACCTTGCATTTTGCACACATGTTCAGAGGAGTCTAGTTCACCAAGTGTGGCAGTTTGTCTTGCAGACTTGACCCATCCTATTTATTTACAATTATGGCATATCTGCAACTTTTCCAGCAGCTAATTTATTTAAGTTTTTCTTTTCAAATCCTTGATAACAATAACAAATACCCTGGGAGCAAGAACAAATCATTGCAGAACATTGACAAAAATACCCTTCTGATACTCTTCAGTTCTGATATATGTTTACTCATTTAATAGTGCTACATTTGGGTAGTAACATTTTAAAGCTACAATGTACAGTCATTTTTATTATCAAAACTATACTCACTGGTGTCATTTATGTCACCACCTCTTTAAGTAGATGTTGACTATTTCGCACATCTGATTTTCTTGCAGTTGTCTCAGAACTGACATCAGGTTAACTGACCTATATTTACTTGGGGAGGCTGGGAGAAGAGGATCACTTCCTTCATGCTTCTAAAATAATGAAACATTTGTTCACTTCTAGCTCTCTGGAATTTCCCTAGAGCCCTATGAAGTAAGGGGCTCCACAAGAGATGTTGATATAAAGTACAGACTGCAATATGCATGAGAAAAAAATCTTTGCCGTGAGGCTTGGAAACAACTTTGTAACTCTTGGTTTCAACCAGACCAGTGTGGAAATGGTAGCATTTGTTTCTGTGGATTTGATTCTGATATATTCAGCTCCTTTAGAAACACATTTAGTTTTTGCAGTTTACACCCACCTAAAATCCCCAATGTCAGAATACTGAATTGTGCTGACTGCAGCATGGCATTACCAAGCACTGCCTAGTTTCCATCTGTTAATTTCCTTCATTTGCACTAAACTGTGCGTCAGTTTACAAATAACAGCACAACTGGTCTGAATTGCAGGATTTTATTAGACCTCCTGAAGTAGGCAGTTTTACCTATTTTTTGAGTTTTATTAGGAAATCTTTGTCTCCAACTTCAAACATATTTAAGGGTAACAGCATCACCACACTTGGTAAAAACAGAGGCAATTATTCATCCTTTGGGAGAACATCACTGCACGAAGACATCACAAGGAAATGTGTCTCCTAGGGTCTTTGACAGAAGACATATTTTAATAGGTTTTTTTTTCTCAACCTAATTTAAAAGGCTCATATAGTCTTTGGCTTTTCACTACCACAGTAAATGAATTGTCTCCTCCTTTACACTTCTGTATTTTTAAGCTGTGCATACACATGGACATTTTAATGAGACAGCAGAGTCTGAAGTCACAGAGCTCTCTCTGATGGCCTAACAGATAAACAGATGGCAAAGAAAGGGGGTTCCTGGACCCAAGGAGTAGTTGCCAGTAAATACAGCTCTGAGGAACAGCATGAAGTATGCCCTGAAGTACATGCAGCTACATCCAGTTGACATTTCTCCTATAGACATTGCAGAGAAATTTATTCTACTGAAAAGTCTGCCTATCTTTGTCACTAAACCCATTGAAAATCAGATGCTTAGGTCTGGAGGAGAAAGAGTACTTAAACATTGATATCAAATTAGGAGAAATTCAGCTAATGAGACCTCTTTGGTTAATGATCTGTATTTAAGAGTCTCCCCATAGATTTCCAGAAAACATACAGTAGATTCAGCTGTTTTCCCTCACTCTCGGGGGGGGGGGGGGGGGGAGAGAAAAAAAAAATATAGCTGGAGTTAGAGGTCTCTCCTGTCTTTTTTGTTAGGACACATCATATCTGTTTGCTTAGGACATTATTTTCCTTTAATCAAGAAGTATGATTTTCACAGACACACGGTTTACGTGGGCACAGAGTCAATCTTTACATTTTCTTCCACCCCCTACTCACAACAGAAAGAAAAGAAAATCGCATAATAACAGAATAGCTTTCACCACTACTTTTAGGACTGATCCAATATCAGCATTTCTCTTTCAAGAATAACTCCCACTCTAAACACTACAGAGGTAGAACTGGTCTTTATTCTTTGTTAAACACTCAGAGGGCCTGATACCCTGCTGGAGTGCATTAGGGTAGTGTCCACTGATCTCAGACAGAAAGAAATCATTCTGCACCATGGTTTCTTTCATTTCTTGTGGAGTCTTCCTAGATGAAGCCTCAAATGCACCAGCAGAGTGAGATTCCTAAGCTTGAGAGGCAGTACCGGTTCCATATCCTTCATTTTCACACCTATTTCTTTAAACATTTATTCAGCACGTCAAAATCTTAAATTACGTTATGCCTTTTTGTAAATTAAGAGCACTCCTGTTTGGTGACTATTTCATGGCAATACAAAATTGAACAAAAAGTTTGTTCAACAAGAGTATGTGAACAGTCTCAGTGGTTTAAAGAGGGATGGGGAACTCCAGCTGTAGACTTTGTGCCTTAAAGGTTTGCTATAAGTATATTTATGCCCTGTACAGTTCCCTCTACTGCTTATATGGCATTTCAGGACATGTCCTATATCCACTTAAGCTTTTTCATTGATGTTTCATTGCTGTTTTCATGACATTTTTCATTCATCTTCCTCAAGTGTGTAATAGAAAGACTGTCCTGAACAGTGACACAATAGTTCAACCAAATTCCCCTGGTTCTTGAGATTTCTGCAAAGGCAACACAGATTTGGGGGTACTAGCTGTGACACACAGCAAGTATGATTCACAAGTGGCCAGGCAGGGACAGCCAGCCTCTCTTAGAGTCCCAACTGCGGTTTCCCTCAGGTGTGTTATTCAGACCAGGAGGAGGAACCACCTCTAATAACTGCCTTGTTCAGCTAATTTTACTGTAATCACATCCCATGTCTTCTCTGACCTAACTGGTTGCAAGCTGTCAGCAAAAATATACTGGGTCCCTCTTGCAGTATTAATTCTGCAAGCCTTACAGATAATATTTCAAAAAAATGGAAACCCATCAACAAGAACACGTCTTCTGTCTCTATCAATAACAAAGCATGGAATTCAATGTTATCTCAATGCATTTGTTGCCAGAAGAGTTTCCTTCTAAAGTATGAAAAGTGACTGAAAATCAATGTTTTATTGATACCACACTGATACTAGAGAACTTCAAAAGCCTTTGCTGTGCTGCTTCTTGTGTGGAGAAGGTGGCTAACTGTCTATACACACATGGGCAAATGCATCAATTTTTGTCCATAGCTTGTGTCTTGGGCTGCAGCAAACAAGCGCTGCAATTTATACCAGACAGTGGAGAATATGAGTATTTCCTTTACTACTCAGCTCCAGGAAAGGATAATTACTATAAGCAAAACCAGATGGAAATCTGAGAATATTTTATGATCCACTTTCATTAAAAAAAATCTCTTAGCCTTAGAACAATGGGGCCAAATTCGCACTTGGGGTAACATCACTGACATCAGTAGAATACTACAATTAATTTGGCCCATGGGATCTACTTGAAAATATAACATACTGTCACAAGGATGACAGTCAAATTCTGTGTAGAAAATCTCTATACTGACTAATTCGTCTTTAAGAAAGACAGCACAGCTGTACAAGCAGTAATCCAGTGGGCTGGATCTTCAAGTGCAACTCTGACTACATCTGTACAATAAAGCTCAGTAATAATTATCTGAGAACCTGGCCAAATGCTTTTCCGGATCAAATGGGAAATAACACATCCCAGAAGTATTTAAGGCCAGGCTTGATGGGGCTTTGAGCAGCCTGCTCTAGTGGGAGGTGTCCCTGACCATGGCAGGGGGGTTGGAACTCGATGATCTTCAAGGTCCCTTCCAACTCTAACCATTCTATCATTCTATGATTGTATGATCAGAATGATACTTATGTGGCATTTAGAAAAACAAAGATACTGGGAGGTAGAATTTGAGAGCAGCACAGATCTAAATGCTGAGGCTTTGCTAATGCTTTCTTACCTTGTCTCCTCTCTCTCCCACCAATCAGTCTCCTGAATCATATTAAGCTGCAGGAACAGTCAACAAGAAAAGCAGAAGGCTCTTTCGCTGTTTCTGTCATCATTTATTTAAACAGAAAATTCTTGTCTGTTTTGGTTGAAACCATCAATCACTGCAAACTCCAAACTAGAATCGTCCATAAAAAAGATCTATTTGTAATATGTGACCTAAGCCCATACCTAACAAAATTAGTTCTCAGGGAGACAATGCAGGTCTTTCATTGCTGTCTCCATGGAATCATAGGTGATTAAACTGGACAGGGCCTTGTAGGTCCTCAAATCCAACCTCCTACACGTAGCATCACTTTGTCCCAGTATTCTTCCCTTGAGTGCATTATCTAATCCTTTGCTGACTGATTGTGACCCACCTCACAACTTCTTTTCCATGGGCAAGTTTTCATTGTGTGTTGCCTAAGCAAGCTTTTGATCACCCTTACAGGTCTTCAGTTCCCCTGTATCAATGATTTTTAAGGGTTTTGGATCCATGCTGTCTCCTCTTTTCTTAATTATTTTAAGTCTTTCCAACATTGCCTTTTGCTTTTTTTGATTCCTCACTCATTTCCTCTGTACATTTCAGTGCTGCGGGTTCTATTTCAATGGCAGCCCAGCCAATGCTGCATCACACCTCTGCCACCATGTTGAGGTCCTCCAGGCACATTCACAGCCAAACCATTGAGGCTTTTTGACACTGACATATGCAGTAAATTCCCAGACTTCACTACATCATGGCTCAATTCTTTGCTTCTGTTTTTATGACTAACAGACCTATTCTGATTTGCTTTTATTACCTTTCCAGTACTTCTCTCAGATTGATGTTTCACAGTTTCTCTGTTTCCTTACCACAACATCACTTTTCTTTGCCACTTGCCCTGTACCTGCAGGACCTGAACTTACTTCTTATACTCAGACTGAGATCACTTAACCAGTTGCACCAAGAGGATTCTCCATACCGTCTCATCTTTGACAGGACTTACTCTTGTGACATCACTGAGATGCAAATCCCTAAAATGATTTCTAAAATCAAATTTGACTGCCTCCACATTCAAAACTTCTAAGCTCTGAACTCTTCCCTGACCGCTATTTTGGCTGCTGGTGATTTAAACTTATGTAGATGACTTAAATGCATTCAGTGTGCTATATCCATGGATGAATCCATGGACAAACATCCCTGCTGGCTTCAGAAGCATCAAAGAAAGCAGTTGTTGCTCCCTCATGGTCATCAGCATCATCCCTGTTTTGAAAGCTACCATTGTCTAAATTTTGCTTATATTTATGATCTTCTATCTACTGTCTGTCTATAGAGGTGCTTTCATCTATGTCCTTGGTTAAGGTAAAGCGAACCAAGGTAATGAAGATTACTATTGTGACAGCTTAAGTCAAACCGTGTCTGTAGCCTCATGTGGTGACTCAACAAGATTCAGATCAGGAGATTGTTGCCAACAGCAGTTTCTGAAGCAACTGGGCAATCCCGAACTCAGTGATTTCTCTCCGTCCTTTTCCACTTTCTTTTTTACCACTTGGCAAAGTGTTTTCACTGACTACATCTCCTGTCAGTACTGTCTGGCATGACTATGAAGCAGTTTTAAAACTTAGGTGGCCCCTTGATTTTCACAGAACAGAAAGAGACCAGAACACTTACATTGTATACAATACAGAAATCAAAGCTTAGATGTTATCACGCAACTGACCTCCTTCTGTGTTCACTATGGATGGCATCACACAGTAAATCTGCAGTTATAAAGTGAATGGCAATTTCAAAACATTTTAGAAAAAAAATAATTCTTATATAGGGACTGCCACAGAATGAATACTTCATTGTCAGTGTGATTTTATTCTTTTGAAGTTCATTGTCCCTTTCTATGTTTGCTACAAAGGAATTTCTTTACTCATCTTTTAAAATCCAGCATGAAAATCAAACAGGGCTCTTATGCCCATTTCTCCCTATTTTACACTTGAAAGGTGGCTTTACTCACTGTCGTCAAGTTTAGCCCTGGATGGCCAGTATTGCAAGTGGCCAAATGGAGACCACCCTCAGAGAAGAATCTGCTTTAGCTGTTTGTCTGTCAGTGATCAAACATGTTCAAATTTCCTTCACGGAGCTATTTCTAAGGAAATATATATCTTTTTATTACCTTATAATTTTCCATTGGGACTGGAAGAGTTGTGGAAAAACTACTGGAGCAGCTTTATCTTAAAGCATTGTTTAGAATTGTTCTCAACCTGTTTGCACAGTATCACTTGCACTCAACAGAAGACAATAATTGTTTCCATCAGTTTTCCTTATCTTCTTTTCCACTGGTTCACATCTAACATTCCTAGTTATGGAAGAACAAGGCTTCTCTCTGCTTTTTGGCTCGATATTGTTCCTCCCTTGTTCTAAACAATCAAAGGACCTATCTGCTGCCATAGACACCCATGTCATACTGGTGTGGTGGGATCTCTCCTCTCCCCTCCCTTCCCCTCCTTTCCCCTCCCTTCCCCTCTTTTCCCCTCCCCTCCCCGTCTGAAACGTCAGTCTGTCTCCTCTTTTCCCCGCATTCTCGCCTGTGGAGTCTCAATCCTGGCTGTCTCCACCATCTTGTCATTTTGTCTTTGGGGGGTAGTTTCCCTTCCTTTCTTCTTGGTCTCTGAAGTGTTTTCCTTCTCTAGTTGAACAAATCTGCTGCTCAGTTTTGTGTCTACTGTGCTAGCTAATTTCATCCTCTCTCTTGCACTTGGGTAGGGCTCTCCCATAGATATCCCTTCCCACCCTTCTGTTTTCCAGGCCTTCAGAAGGTGTTATGCTCTAATTTGCTTCTGCTGTCTCCTCAGGATATTCCTCAATCACATTTTTAAATTCCTGTCTGAATTTTGAGTTACCTCCACTTGCCTCTTTAGTGCTTGCATTGTTTCCTTCATGACTATGAGGAAATTATGTTTCATGTTTATTTACCTTCCATCATGTGCCACATCTCACTGATGTGCAACTGGGAGCTTCTGCAACCATCCATCATCTTTGTGAGCAGTCTCCTCTTTTGTCCACTTCAAAAGAGCCTAAAAGAGTTAGGTACCAAAATTCCACTGATACTTAGTAGGTGTTAGGTGCATTGGTTTAGAATACATGTTAGAGAAACAGGAGACTATCACAAGCTGTTTAAGCAATAAAAATCCCTGCAACATGATCTGTTGTGGTTGGCTTTTTTATTGAAATCCTGGATAGTCATTTGCAAAAAAAGCTGACACGCAGGGTTTGGATTTAATCTTCACATTTCCACTCAAACTGTGGCATTGTTTGAACACAACTGCTTTGGGATCCTGGCAAACAAGTAAAACTGTCCGAGCTGTTCCACTCTGGTTTGAATTATCTCTCTTTTTATTCATTTATTTTTAGCTTTGAAGTCAGTGTACTTTAAAAAACAATTAACATCATATTAACAAGCAGACAATAATTACATTTTAATAAACTGAAAACGCTTGGCTACAAATCTTTGAAAAGATAAATTCAGATTTTAAAAAGCTTCCTAATCCAACTGGCATCATTGTAGCAAGACACTGACAAAGCTTGCACAGAATGGAAATGTTAAAAGAAACTGGTTTCCAGAATTTCTGTCTATGATTTATAATTAGTCTTCATCCTTGTTCTCTCTCTTACACTAGATCTGGTAAACAGAGTACTCATGGCTTTTACAGGATTAATGGAGGAGTTCTGAGATGTAGAAATCAAAAGATCACTCAATTACAACACTTAGCTCCTTTGTAGCTCTTCTCATTAGTTCAACTTGGTGTTTTACAAATAAATCAGAATCACTATCACAGTTCTACAGAGGAATAAAGATGAGGCAAGGAACGTGTCTCATCTGCAATTATTTAGCAGAGTAGTGACAGATCAGAACTGGTTCCCTTGCATTCAGTTTTAGACCTCGGGTCCACAGGTTAGTGTTTTGCTGAGAAATTTTTAAAATATGGCATTGGGTTGTGCAGTGGGAGTCAAAGAGTTTGTATCAGGATGTTCTCCCCACTGGGAAATGCCACAAGTGTAATAAATAGTCCAGGAACTATGAAAAATATCATGCCTTTTCTGACTGCTCTGGCTGAGAGCAGCTGCATCCTTGGTGTTGGGGTTTTTTGAAAAGCAGCTCCCACATGAAAGTAGGATCCCTAGGAACGTGAAGAACAGTTTCTGTACAGTGCAGAGAGCCAAGTCATCATGAGGTTTGCGTGGTAACAAGGGGAGAGCAGGACACACAGAAGATACTTGTGTCAGAGCAAGCTCCAGAAAACACACAGGGGAAGCTATGATTTTGAAATGTCCCTGCTGATTTCATCACTTCTGTGCTATTCCAGAACAGCTGCTGGAGAGGTCAACAGATGAGGAACCCACTTCAAACAAGAGGCTACCTGCAGCAAAGCAAAAGCCAGCCAGTGCCAAGAAATATTTATCCATTGCAGTACCATGGACCATATAGGGTCATACTGGGACCCAAAAAAGCTTAGTTATCCACTGTATTCTGTGGTCTGAATGGCTAAGGTAGATCTGCTGCTTACTGTGCTGGGAGTGGAAACGGAGATACCGAAGATGAGGGCAACTTACACAATGGTATTCCACAATTCATAGCATGAGAGATCAGTTCTATGCTCCAGGAATTGGAAGTTAGATACATATACCTTGGCCCTACAACTTCACAGGATACAGCTCATGCTCATAGCTCAAATTCTTTGAGACAATTTCAATGGGGATGATAACAAAGCAAGTTTCATCCATCACATCTGGCACCATTACTTCACATCATACATATCAAAATTTGTCTGTTACTTCAAGTACTTGACTTACTCGTGAGAATTGATTTCCTACAGTGTCCTACTTTCATGGCTACATCTTCTGATTGAGCTGATTTCCCAGAAACTCATCTGCTGGAGTGACCTACAGGCCAGCTCCTTCTGTATCTGCAAAGAAGAGGATACACCTATCATGTCTGTTCTGGAGCCACATCAGTTACACCTGGTAGAGCAGCAAAGGCAGTTATCACCACACCACAGCCACTCCCAGTAGTGGCATCCCAGCAATGATGCCCAATGAGGGCATCACAATCATCCGTGATACTGTGCTTAGCTGTCACTAGAATGATCTCTGAACAATTTTCAGTATCAGCACTATTCTCTATAGATGGAGGCTATTACTGTGTATGCATTACTGCAACCGTAGTCAGCCCTGCAGCACAAGCTGCTGAACTCAAGTACGTTGATAACAATTCACTACTGTTGTCCTTGGCACAGCATCTGGCAGAAGTAACTCTCCAAAAAGGATCTATGAAATGTAAAGTATCAGGGACATCTGCTCTGTCACCCTATCCACCCTGCCTTCAAACAGTGGAGTAACACAGTTACTGCTTCACAGTCACTATTCTGATATTAAAGACCAAGATTTTCACCTCGCTGGTTAAAAATATCTAACAACTCCAACTATTGCACAAAATAATTCTTTGTATGCTATTGGATCTAGTCTAAGTCTCCAGATCTACCACATCCCTTCAGATCCTCTGTCTCTACATTACCTTTTTCATTTGATTAGCATGTCATATAAGTGGATTTATCACTGCTCACTTATAGTACTTGTCAGTAACATACTACATATATGAGAAGAAACACATTCACCTCTTAGGTAACTGCTGAGCAACAGGTCTGATTTGGATCCCAGACTCCTGTTCTGATGGTGCTGAATTATTATCTTGTTTGGTCATTTTGGTGGTAGTTTTGGGACCATCCTGACAAGACTAAAACTCCATCTCACTAATGGATGAAGTGAGATTTTCATTATCCTGTGACGGATCTGCAGTAAGCACAAACACCACTGGATGTGTGAATAAATAAGGGAAACACCTAGATACTTTTTTTGAAAGCATATGGAGGTTCTAATGTTCCGCATTCAATATTGGAATGACATCTGCCATTTCTCAGCTGGTGGTGTGGTTTCTTTAAAATTTGATCCTGGTCTGTGTTTTAATTTGGAGAACAATTAAACTTGATGCATAAATAAAAGGCAGACCATATATTAGAGCATCCCTGTTGGATTTCTAAGAAGGCTAGAAAGTACATAAACTTCTTTAGTGTAGATGGCTTTTCTTTCATCACTACTTTGTTCCCCGCCTCAGCAGGACAGGGAAATATGTGATGCACCTTCAACCACATTTTGGAAAAAAAAAAAGGAAAAAAAAAAAAGACAATTGAAATTCTACCTTAAACAAACGCACTCCCATACCTTGGTCCCCTGTGAAATGCAGCAGCTGTGGAATAGTCCAGAGACATCAGCATTCAAACCACTCTGAAATAGATGCAGGCAGCTCACCTCACACTGACAGGTTGCTCTCATAGTTGCAGTAGTTTTAAACCAACAGTATTGACTTCAAAGCAAGTTTTAACCTGATCTACACTTGCATGAGGATAGATCAAGCCCATTCTCGGTTCAACAGCTTGGGCAGTTCAGATTTGATTCAGCTTCGAACCTTAGAACCATCAGTAGGAAACTTTTATTTGAAAAGGAAAGATTAAAGCCTGCAGCAGCTGATGACGATACCAGGAAAAGCAGGCAGTGATGCAATACCTAAAAAGCCAACTGTTACACATCAAATCCTCTGCAGCTGCCAGTGTGCTTTTCCCTAGACCCCAAGGACAGAAACAAGAAGAACAGAGAGAACAATATGAAGAGGCAGGAGAAGTGCATGGAGGAACCACCTTGACAAGTTAGATAAGCTCAGGAAGAGAAGGCTTTCTGAAAGATGAGTTGGAATAAAGGAAAGGGAAAAAACAATTCTGTCAGACAGCTCTTGAGTCTTCCTGTAGAATGAGGGTCAATCAAAATTGTATGCAAGATAAGAAGATGCTAGAATTGCAGCTTGCCACCAAGAAGTTATTGTGTTCATACTTACATTTCCGTTGGATTAATATAAGACAGCTTGAGCAATTTTTGTTTATTTAAGTCAGTTCTTCTTCAAAACCTTCTAAGACAATTACAGAAAACTATCTCTCCTGAGAACATGCATGCCTGAAGATGTGCTCCTTATGCTAGATGTGCTAATTCCCTAATAAGTCCTTCATCACCTTTTTTAAGCTAGCTAAAATAGAGTCTCCAAGTGCTGATCAACTCTAAATTTATTAAAATTGATGTACATCTGGAAAAACTCCACTGAAATTGTGCTGAAGGAAAAGCCAGCGCCAGACCATAACTAAGCCTCATGAGGAAAATGTAAAACTCTGAAGTTCCTGGGAGTTTTATTATTGCACCAGTGGAGTAGGGATTTCTCCCTAAATGTTCCCCCAGCCCAGGAATCGTCAGCCTGTACTTTCTCTAAAGTGTAAGGGATGGAAGAAATCAGAAAAGAGCATATAATAAATCAACTGTCAGTCTCTGAAAAATAGCTGTCCTGTCTCCTTAATATGAGAGAGTAATGTTCTGAGGGCAGGAGGAATTCGGCTTCAGACAGAAAACATTCCCCTATAGGGGGACAAAAGTGATCATTCTGTAGCTTAATCAATCTCAGGCCTCTCTTTGAGGGAAATAGCATGTTGCCTGCAACAGCACATGTAATAATGTTTGCTGAAATATAAACTAGGGCCGTATACCCCAAGATGGAAGGTCAGAAGTCAACTGAGGATCTGGCTGCAGATGTTCAGCAATCAAGATCAAAATGTAATATATCAAATTCAGTACTTTTCTTCGTGGAACAGGTTGCAGAAATTTCTCATCCCATCTCCTTTGCAGTAAGTGCACTCACCCTGCACGTAACAAAGCTCTACAACACAAATTGCCAGGTTACTCAAAGACAAAGTTTGCGTTTCCTAACTTCTCCATCCCGTGCTTGAGTATTTTAATATCTCTACAGTAAGATTGTTCTTTTCCACAAGCATAGCTCCCTTGAACCTCTGCAGTGTTTTTTTCAAATCTGTCTATTACTGAAGTAAAAAATCACATGACACAACGTCCTCCCCCAGCCCTTGATACATGTTTCCTAAAGCTGACATTTGATATTATGGAATGTGTTGTAATCAATTCTTAAAGCTATAGCACCACTGGATTTTTATTAACTTGTGCAACAACAACAAAATATATCAAAAAATGGGCCCTCATAACCAATCAGCCTGGTTTTAACAAGCCTTTAACAAGCAGGGAGTAATATAGTGTAATTGGTACTCTGCAATTTAATTGTTTTGTTCTTAAATCTAATATTGCAGCTGTGGGTTAAGTTTACACCACAGCTTTCAAGAGGACATGAAAGTGTGATACATCTGTGCAACAGAAAGCTAAACATCTCTCATCTGATGTGTTTACAATGACATTTGATAGTGTGGAATGGTTTGGAGTTCATTCTTAAAGCTGCAGAATGACTTTTCAACACTGCAAAAAAGGGAAAAAGCCTCCAGTCTCCTTCAAACAACTCAGCCCACATATGCCTGACAATTATGCTGCTGCAGGCATCACAGGGAAACTGCTGGCTGTAACAATTCCTTCAAGTATCTTGGAGCATTTGTCACTCAGGCAGTGGAAAAGGGGACAAGGATGTCACACTCCTCAGCTGACCCAATCACTTATTTGAAAAACAAACCACTCAAAAAAGTCTGCAATTAGACAAGTAAAACAACCCCAGATAAGCATAAACCAGACAATAATATTTCAAGAAGAGCAATTAAGTGGATGACTTTAGGCCATTTAGAAATGGTGGGGTTTTCAATTTAACAGGTGGCACTACTGCTTAGGGTATCTTGAACTTCCCATTCAGTGTAACAGCTTCAGCATTATGTACTTGTTAGTGAATTTATTGAGCCCATAGTTCAAGAAACTTAGAAATGGTCCTATAAATGTCATCTGCAGTTTGTGAACTCAAGTATCTGACTGTTTTGATCAAGGTTTTTACGGGAAAGTTAAATGGTTATTAAAATTCTTTACTACTGCTACATGAAAAGGGAGCAAGTCTGCTGAAGAACGTACATTGTGATAAGATGTGAAAGACTGTAGGTCAAATGTGTTAGCAGAAAAGCATTTCTGATTATGTCTAAGCCCAAGTTTTTGTACATTACAAAGTTTATAGTGTATTTAAGTGGCTAAGAAAGGATCTGTGGAGGGGAGGAGGAATTTTCCCTTTCCCATGATCTGCTGATAGAAATATATGATCTGACCAGGCTACTTTTCTTGTTCTCAGCATTAACCACCTTCTAACATTTTCTGTCCTTGGAGAAATGCAGGATAGGGCAACTTAAAGAGGTTACTTTCGTTCATTCCTCTGTAGCAGTCCATACCAATGCTCTTTAACAGATAAAAATCATTCTTACTGATGAAGCTGAGCTATGTTACCATATTACACTGAAATACATTCAGTTTTTAAACTTTATTAATTCAGTCACAATTAAGACTATCTGAAGCCTCTTCATAAAAAGGGGCTGTAACAAAAGCTGTACATTAGCAACTCGATGAATGGATGCATTCATTCTGCATCAAAAATACCGTAAGAGGGACATATCTCCTGGGGAGGCAAATCTGTATCAATATTTCAGTTTCTTGAATACAGAAATTTGATACAATAAAATGCATCTGAACTTCCCCTCCTTTCAATTAACTGAGAAACAAAAATTGTCCTTAGAAGGGAAGAAATGCATTCTTATTTTTTAGTTTTTGGGTTTTCTCCCCTTTCATAGCATTATAATGTTCTCTTCATGTGTGGAAAACTTAGTCTTCAAGTTCAAGCCTAGTTTCTTCATACAGTTCGGGATGAGATGACTTGGAATACCGGGAATATTTCAGATGTAGAAAATCACCCAGTTCATCCAGAGCATTCAAAACCTGTAAGACCATTATACCGTGTCAATTTTCTTGGAAAAGAAGTTAAATTCTATTAACCTCTACTTTAGAGCAGAACAAGAAGACCATAAAAGCATCCATTAAAGAAAGTTCAAAGGGCAAGTGGGCAAATTTTGCTTTCACTTTCCTGCAGTGAATGTCACTGCAGTTCTAGATGCATCTATGAGAACGGAATTTACGCCTTCAGTAGGCTATGGTTTATTAGTAAGTACATCAATTGAGCACAGATGAAAATAAGCATGAGGAGACAATAATCTAGATGAAAAGTTATCTTTGCTTGTGCAAGAGGGATGTGTAAGGCAATACTTCAATAGTTCCCTATAGATCCCAAAGTCTGGAGTAGCCACTGCATTTTTTTTTTGACGAGACTCAGCCCAGAATAGTTTAAGATTTTTAGTGCATTCCATTATCATCTTGTGTTGATATCAGGCATAATTAATAATGTGTTAATATAGTGGTGCAATTTGCTGAGTTGTGTCCTGAGCTCTCAGTGGATTCAAAAAGTAGCCAGGGAATTCTGTATTGCAGAGTAGCCGCTCAGTGTTTTGCAGCATCTGATCCACATTCAAAAGTAGCCAACCTTTTGGCTTCAAAGAAGAAAGCAGCAATTTTGATTTTGAGCCTGTTTCTGTTAAGTCACTAAAATGAGCTCAAGAACAGAAAGGATTAATTTAGTAATGGTTTATGCAGAAAGATAGCTTCAAGGTCATTAAGGAAGTTATTCTTGGGACCCTGCTCTCTCATGGATCTTTCCTCTTTTTAGTTCCAGGCTGAGATTCAAAGCAAATTTTGCCAAAGGGAAAAGTTTTCATTGTGTTTGTTACCTGTTGTTACCCTGTTTTTAGGCATATTCATAAAGTGTTTGTCCTAAAAACTTTCCATCTGCAAGTAATTAAACTCAGGGCATTTCCATTCCCTCATATTGTATAAGGACAGTTAAAGAATGCTGTGAGTACTACAGCAATGATCCCACTTTCAAAGTCAAAAATACAGCACGTTTCAGAATGATGGGTGGGGAGTGTTTCAAACCTTCAATGGTACCAGGAAGCACTAATATGCAAGCAGAAAGTGAACATGCAATGATGGCCCAAAAATGTAATGGGCTTGAAATATGAGGTGGAGAGAGAAGAAGAAAATCAAAGCAGCAACCTCAAGGGATTAATCTTCAGATCAGCTTCCTCACCTATCACTAGTTACACTGGCCAAAATCTACAGAGTCAAACATCAAAAGCTGACAATGACCAACACAAGTGCATAGCTATGCCCTGTTTTGTGCAATATTCTCTTGATGGTATTATACCCTGTTAATAACTACTGCAACTTTAACAGTAGCAGGAATTGTACACTGCACATGTGCAAGGCAGATTTTTCAATGTTGTTTGAGAGGTATCTACACTGGCATGGGAGCTGGTCAGCCATACAGCCATCCTGAATCTCAGGATGCAAATAGAGAGAAGGTGCGTGAAGGAGTGGCATATTTAACTCAAATGCCCTTCATTTTTTTTTGCTTTGAGCACCATACTTGTGCAAAGAGAGGAAAAAGAAAGCCTGAAATTTTCTTTTAATCCTCCTTCAAGTTGTCTCATTCTGAGAATGAAAGAACGTTTATCAAGCCATGCCAAAAGCACCTTCAGCAAGAAAGGGAGGTGGAAAATTTCAAAGAGTTTATTTTAAACACATTTCTGACTGTGTTGGAACGGAGGTTTACAATGGAAATCTCAACATGCTCTTCACAGTATTTCTGATATCAGAGAAAGATACAGAACTGAGACAGGCCAGATAGCACCAATTAAACTTCATTAGGCTCAAACAGTTCCAATTACTGTTTGCAATTTCCACCTGTTCCCCCAAGGCTGTCCCATATACTTCTGCAATTCAAGAAACACGTGGAAATATAGAATGAAAATAAGGGTAGGGAAAACCTGACTTTCAATTATTTCCATATCATTTCAGGTTTCCTACTCTGATAGCTTTGACCTAACATATAACTTTTGTCTTGCTGTGCTCTTTGTGTAGGTCTTTATTAGTGATGACAGATTTGGTCACTATTAGAAATAGAAGAACATAACAAGTTAACTGTTCCATAATTTATTTTAAAACAAATAAATAAATAAATAAAAGGCTAAAATAGCTTTAAAGATCTAGTGACGAGGCCAGAAAAACAAATGTAAAAATGAATTATTGAGATTCAAAGTAGCAGACACACAGCTTCTCGCAACCTCCTTTGCACCTGAAGTGAATTTCAGCAGGACACCTGCTGTGCTTACCATGTCTAACATCTCCCGTGTATGTGCAGCTGACACACAAAACCGAGCCCTGGATTCTGTGATAGGAGTAGCTGGAAATCCAACCACAACAACCCCAATATTTTTTTCTAGCATTCGTCTTGCAAAAGCCCTAAGGGGAGGAGAAGAGGAAAAAACCAAAAGTAAATTATCTCCAAATAAACTGACCACAGAGAGAAAACATTCAACTCTAATATAACAATGGGTAAAATCCTGGCTTCAGTTGAAGTGGATGGTAATACTCCCATTGAATTCAGTAACAGCCAGAATTTTGCCAGTAGGACTGAGATTCTTTGCTGCTTAGCAGCTCGTGAAACCAAGTGAGTGTTTAATACTAGACGAGTGATGGCAGAGATATCACTGTAGAATGGACATTATTCATTTTTGTCAATGAAAGTCTTTGAGTACAAATCAAAATGTGTGGACATTCACAGTCCGTAAGCATGGAAGAATTTGGGCTTCTGGAAGGTATGAGAGCTGGGTTCCTGCACATTAACAGGAATAAAACAAGCAATGTGATGGTTTCTTTGTTCTCACAATTACTCTGCCAGTTTAGGAACCTTTTGTGTGGTAGGTACTAGACCTAGAGCACATAGCCACCCTGAACCACTTGCAAACACTCCCTATAGCTCAACCCTTAAATTACACTACTACTGATTTCTGGTCTGTGTGTCCAAGTCAGTGCACAAATGCTGCTTGATAGGTACTGAGTCATAAAACATGCAGACTATCCAAAAATCAGATGGGGAAAAAGAACACCCATCCAAAACAATTAATGCATCAAAGGCAATGCATCTCTTTTAATGATTACAAATAAAAAGACCCATATCCAAATTTAAAATGCTATCAGAAGTATTATTCCAGAGCAAGTTAAAAAAGGATAAGAGAAATTTTAAAAATTCTGAATACTGGAACAGCTCAAAATTAAGTCTAGGGCCAAATTTAAAAAGGAATGTAACTAAATGATGAATTCACCTAAGTGTGTGTGTTTCTCTTGTGAAGCATATACTGAATAACCTATGAATTTGAATAACTTTTGTTTTGCCAACACTTTGTGTTTTTTTCTCAGTACTTACCCTATCTTACCAGGCATATAAAGGAGTAAGGGGACAACAGGAGAATCATCATTGCCATAAATGATGAAGCCCATTTCATGCAGTCTTCGCCGGAAGTATCTTGTGTTTTTCCCCAGCTGCTGCACTCTTTGTTGCCCTGAAATGAGCCAGGTAAACAGTCAGTGCAAAGATTGTAACCAGGGTCCAGTAATAGGCAAGAAGCAGGGCGTGGGTAACAGTTGAAAATAGTTTGGCTGAAATGTATATGTTGCTATTTGACTCAGAAGGAAAACATGGAATGAGCTAAATGCAACTATGCTGATTATTATGGCACTGCAGGACAGATGGCTGACGTCCCTGTACTTGTGAGGTGCCTTCCCACCAGCAGAAACTGCAGTATAGATTGGTGAACAATTTGCTTTACTGTATTGTGCTGAATAAAGCCTGCTGAATGACACACACCTAAGAAGTAGTTATACGTCTCTGTGGATACAGGACATGTAAATAGAGTACGTTCTTTCTCAAGGTAATTCACTGTAAAGGGAAATAACCAATGTCTACAGATGTTGATATACATGTCAGCATATTCATATATTTTATCATTAACAACATCCCACAGGGGTCGCCTTATATCTTAGCTAGTTCTGTAGTTTGTTTGTTTGGTTGGTTTTTTTATTCTGTGACTGTAATAAAGCTTAAAGTAGAAAATAATGCATTTTGAGTCAGCTAAAACTGATGGGGTTTTTTTGCAACTTTTTAGACAGGAAAAGCATAAAGTTTGTTACCACACAAGTTTGTTATCACACAAGTTTGTTACCAGCATTAACCACAACTCCAGTTACTCTGTTATGCATCTACATAAATAATCCCTTGCTGAATTCTGCTCAGTTTCTCTGTCCTCTTGTCTTGCTACTATTACCTCAGGAACATAATCTGACAACAGATTTTAGTCATCCAAGACTTTGACACAAATTTTGTTCTCTGCATTGTCCCTGGCCTCATTCAGTCATGAATTCACTGATGTGTCCCCCAGCAGGGAGACAGACAGGAGAGCTGAAAACAATTATTTTTAACCAATTAAAAAGACACAAAATACCAGAGAAAAATGTGCCGAAAAGTCATCCTAGACTTTTCTTCTGCAGTGTCACTAAGGAGGTGGTTTCTGACAAGTGCAGTTGCTTCCCCGCTTATTGCATACAAAAAGGAAGAGCCACAATCAATGTTACTGCAGGCAGGAGATATAGTATATCCTTTCCCCACTCCACCTGCATTATATTTCATCAGCGAGCTGATAAATGCACATCTCTTTCAATGCTGTAAGGTGCTGACAGCAATGATGCCACCTACCCTGCACCCACACATTACTCCTTCCCACTGCTTCCCCCGTACCAGTCCTGGGCTAACACAACCACATGATGAATCAAGCCAGGTCCATCATCTGCCTGACCTCACCAGAAAGAAAACTGCCAAATCAATGTCAAACAGATCGATTCTCTAAACCTAATGGTTGTGCAGCTGCTTGTGCCTTTCCAGCAGAGGTGGTAGGAACATGTGGTAAGAGTGAGCAGGACGTATCTCAGCTATGCTCTTAACTTTTGTTTTCCTGCTATTCATCAGCCCATACTTTCAATATCACATACCTTATATCACCAGACACGAACACTGAAGCCTTCAGTACAACTCATTTCCTCTTCTTCCCTTTGCTTTTAAGGTGCTTCTGCACAGATGTATTATGTTTTCAGTCTCCATTTACTTTTCCATTTTACTTTACTTTTCATTTGCTTCATTCTTCACTTACTACTTTCTGCTGTCACCCTTCTAACTGTATGCCTGTTTCCTAATTCCTATCTTCCTCCTGGTAACCACAGTGGCCATTTAGGCATTTGTAGCAGCTATACACCATCTTTGGCAGATTTGTCCTTGGACCACATTCTGCCCCACCTGCCATGGCTTTTCTTCCTATTCCCTCTTGACTGAAGTGGGGATCACCACATCTACATAAACCTCTTTTCCATTAATAATTTCTGAGCACTTGTAGGCTTAAACAAGATCTACTGCTTCATCTGTTCTGTATCTTCCTATGTCAAGGTTCTGTCAATGTTCTGGCTGGGAAATTTATAGGGAAACTGGGATTTGCTTCACAGTGATCAGTGTTTGGCTGAACAAATTAAAAGATCTCATAAAAACAGTGCATTTGTAACTTTATGTACAAAACTGCCCATGCAGACAACCTGTTAGTTACAGTTTCAGTCATTCAGTTTAAAGCATTCAGCAGAAGAGCTCTGCTGGGTTAGAAAAGGCCACAAATAGTTTAACCATCTCTCTAATGCTGCTAAAACAAAACCAGCTGTGCCAGAGCAAGGAAAACAAATGAAACACAAAGCATCTTACTACAAAGCTTTCCAGTCACTAATAAAAACAATAGTCTGTGGTATTTCCAAAAATATTTTTGGTGTAGTAGATCTCAAAGAACCAGGAGGAAATATTGAGGAGGAAAAATGGGGGGAAGGGAGACGGCAAGGAAAGGGAGTTAGAGAAGAACTGCAGAATAATGTGTCTGAAGTCTAAAGGGAGGTTTTCCTCTGTTAGAATTCATAAAAATGTTATTATAGCACCTCCCAAATGCCCAAATTACAAGAAGGAGGGTGGAGGAGTAACCTGAACTGGGGGCTTAGAACCACTGCTGCTGGCTACTTTAGCAGCCCCTGAGTTAGTTCCCAAACTCTCAGCCTGCAGCATTTGAAACTACTAGATTTCCAATTAGAGAAGGTTTTCATAAATGCAGATGTTCTTGGTGAGTGTAGTGTATGACTTGCTGCCTTCTTTCTATTCAGCTGTTTACCACAAAGCTGGAAACAAAGAGTCAGCCATGCAAAATTCCAGGTCCTTTGATATTTATCAAACCATATGCGCACGGCCCAGAGTTGATCAGTTTGTCTACTTATTTTAGGTACCGGAAAGTGAACCGGATTCCAAAGTGAGAAGGGGAATCCAGCAAAGGAAATTTTCAGGCAACTCCCCAAAAGTCAAACACTTCTTCCTTTTCCAATCTTCCCTTGTTGAATCTATATCCTCAACCAATTTTTGATGGGACAAATCCCCTTTTGAGACTCCCAGTGGAAATTCTTTCAAGTCCAGAATAGTCATTTCAATTGCAGGGATGCATTAAAGAGCCAAATAAAAGATCAGAGCACTCACATATATCTGGAGGGAAAAAAAGCATATTAGGAGACAATTGCTACACACACTGTATTTGTGGGTGGGTGGCTGGGAGGAACTCATTTTCTTTACACTTTCCTTTCTCATGTTAAGTTTTGTGGTCAAAGGCCACATGCACACATCATATACACTGCCATTTTATATGCTGTCCTGATAAGAGCGGTAAAACCCCTCAAATTTCTAACTGGAATTCAACGTTCTTTTTTGCTTCTTTATGGGACCCTTATGGGATAAAGAGGCAGATCTGAGCAAAATGTTTATTTTGGTCCCATTGGCCCATATTTCCCCCCATACTGCAGATTACATCAGTGCAAGAGTGATGAATTCAGCTTAGAATCAGCTCTTAATCCAAATTCACTGTGGTACGTTTAATGAAAGATACTACATTTAAAAACTATTTTCTTTGATTTTTGAGGCTGAGATCTTGCATCCTTTATTTACTGAGTGAAAATCTGCAGAGTCAGACCCTTGAGCTAAAACAATATATCTGCTTCTATTTGAGTGTAAGAATTTACCAGTATAGCACTAATTAGAGGATCAGGTCCCTAGTAAATATATATGTTCAAAATTTCTTAGTTTCCAAAATTCTTGAGGATTTACATTCTGTGCAAATAGCTTATAGCACAGGATGCAGATATCCAGATAGTTATATTCCATAAAACATGTGAACACAGCATATATTTGGAGAAAACCTCCTGGATAGGGAAAACTGACCCCTAGCTAATTAAAGTTAAAACCACTTATGCTCCAGAGTTTTCAGCTAAGGTTATGCATGACCTTCTTAAGAGCTCTGTAACTTTCTATTAGCTGAATTAAGATGGGACAGAAAGAGAGAAAAATGAACAATAAAGGATCCTTAAATTTCACAAGTTATCTTCCTGCTGCTTGGAACATATGGTGACACACAGCCATCTTACTGGAATTTTGTTGAAATACAGGATTAATTACCTGGATGGCACAGCAGAAATGGATTTACTGCATCTGCAGTCCACCTATTGCTTGGAAATTTACATTTGTTGCATTGCTTTACAAATATTTGGTTCACTGCAAAATTCTAAGGTGTTGGCAATTCCATGAAAAAAGCTGATTATATTTTTGTTTGAGGCATTATTGCATCTTGCCAGTTCTAGCTTATTAATTTCTGAAGGCCTTCAGAAAGATTTATAGCTCAAAATTAATATGGTTTGGTTTAGTTTAAGCAAAAATACAAAGAAAAGGCAAGATAGAGAGAAATGATAAAAGATAGTGGCTTTCTTTGAAGCAACAAGCTTTTTAAGATAGCCACTTGGTAGATGCTTTGTCACAGGGCAGGCATCCTGACTCCACACCCAGGGCCTGATTGCAGGCGGGTGTTACCTGGCACAGCTCTGCACACTGAATACAGCTGTGCTGTTTATGCCAGCTGGAGACCTTGTCCTGGCAGTGAAAGAGATAGTAAAATTGTCAGCTCTCTGAAATAAAACTTTGTTTTTGTCTTCCAGAGCTGTCTGGTTTTCACTCCTGCAAGATTTTAATAAGCAGAGAAGCTGGCTGCATTCAATTCCTGCACAAACATTCTACCTTTGAATTCTTCCTGTAGGCTTCTAACCTTGGAAATTCTGACTCAGTATCTTGAAACAGGAATAAGTAACCTGTAGCCTTTCATATCAAGATCTCAGGTGTATTTTAAGTGAAGGAAAGCTATTTCTCCTGAACCTGCTCCAGGAAAGATAATCTCACACTGTACTTTTTTGTTGGCATGCGGTGGACTCTTCAAGACACAAAATCACCTGTTTTAATCTTTTCCAGCTATTGTTTCATAGGGTCTTTTTAGATAATTAGTTACACAATCAAGCTTTTACATACCGGTGTCAACGTGTCTCTTCAATCTCTGTTCCTTGAATGGAG
This sequence comes from Pedionomus torquatus, assembly GCA_013398155.1. Classification (NCBI taxonomy): domain Eukaryota; kingdom Metazoa; phylum Chordata; class Aves; order Charadriiformes; family Pedionomidae; genus Pedionomus; species Pedionomus torquatus. The sequence continues at coordinate 114,183 of VZRU01010611.1, forward strand.
AACTCTACTCCCTGCCCTCCTCTACTAACAACTAGATAGTAAAAAGCAAACTTTCCTAGGCTGAAAAAAAAAATGGAAAACAATAGCTCTTCCCAACTAATCTGTTGCAGATGGACAGCTTTTCTTTTTTCCCTCTGGTTCCATTATAAGAGTAACACACATGTACCTCCATATGCATTAAATCACAAATAAAATGCTATAAAACTGGGGTGCCTAAAGGAAATATGTTCTTAGATAAAAAGTCTTCATAAAAAATAACTTTGCTATGATATGGGGAGAAGTGAAGACATTTTCTTCTATAATCTAGTGCCAATTAAAAACCTAGTAATTTCAACTTAATTCAGCTGCTAAATAAGCCCTTAAGGACTTATTTAGTCAGTCCAATTTTAATTGTGAACTGCTACAAAACACTTTCCAGAGCAGACTAAGGGAAGAAAAAGTGGCAATTTCAGCTGAAGCAGACAGGAGAGAAACTGTACAAATTCTGGCATTTTTACCTTGTTTCTTGAATGAGTCAGCTCTGCCTACCCAGCACCTTATTCAGATATATAATTTAGGCATTCAGAGACAAAGGCAGGGACAGAGCAGTCAGCCTTGGCTGAGCCTTATTTACTCCCAGTATAGGTGATTAATCACAAAGCACGTCAGTCCCCCCACTGAAAGGCAGCCAGTGCACAACACGCTCCATCTGTATCACATTAGGTGTTTCTGAAATGCCACTGATCTAAATGCAGTTAGAAAGGCACTTCTCTCCTTTGTGCTCCTCAGGCTGATAACAGGATGGATTCCTTGCGCAACAGCAAGAAGCATCTGGAATGGAGAAGGGATGCTCATACTCTTTCCTGGCAGCAAAGACACCTTTAAATTCTGACCGTGTCATAGAACTGTGTGTTGCTGGCCCTGGGGAAAGAGTAACTTTATTTGCTGGGGTACAGGCTATGAGTTGCATCCCCCTGCATCCAGTTAGTACTTATTTGTGAATAGAGAGGATACTTTCTGCATGGGTTGGGTCTACTGGAAGACTACAATAGTGGTTTAACTTTGATTATGGAAAAGGTTACTTCACATTGGGTAGAATTTGGTCAGTCCTCAGAGGTCTTGGAAATCACTGTGAACAGTAATTCCAAAGCCCCTGCTTGTTCACATCAACTGACCCTTCATGGACACATCTGGCTTCCTTCAGGAGGTAGCCTGCATGGCAGGTGGCTTCACTGGCATAGCCCATCTCACTCAATTTGAATAAAGATGGCAGAATTTAGCTCTGTTTGCTCCACTGCTGGGAGAACATTTGCAATGTTCAGCTCAGGCAAATAAGATTGTGACAGCATATTATCATCATTAGTGTTTTCACTGTTATAGTGACTGGGAGTCTTAGACACGGAACCAATGCTGTGCAAACAGGGAACAAAGTTGCTTAAGTGCTTTAAATGTATGTACATACTCATTGGGGGTATTAACTTACATAAAAATATGCTGGGTTCAAGCATTCTGATTGATGAGGACCCGAGAGAAGCAATCATCATCTCAGAATGAAGTAGCAAAATGAGAAATTCAGAGGAAAGAGTAAAAAACATTTTAGTATGATTTTGTAAGCTGTTTTGAGTAGGTTCAAGGGTCTGTTGCTAAGAACCTTGCAGTATTAAAGCTTACAGTTATAGTTTCATGATCAGTTCAGTACAGCATATATTTATTTTGCTGCAAAAGGAATTATTCCTCTCAACTCCAGCTGCTTACGTCTTGGCACTGGGATTCACATAGCCACATTGCAGGTCAGCTTAGGGAACCAGTTTGGCTGTAGGCTAACCATTTGTGGGAGGGTGGGTGGGTTATTTTTCTGCTGGATAAGTTCTCTGATTCAGTTCATTGTATGGTTGCACAAACACTAATGCCAGTGAAAGGAAAAAGGGGCATGAATAAGGGGATAAGTGGGCAGGGGGGCAAAAAGGAGGGTGAGATTTCCCTCCCTTGCACCAGTAGTGGCTTACGCCAGCTTGAACTGGATATGAAATTCAGGTTTTTGAATTTACAAAGGACCCTGACATGCAAAACTAATGTTTTCAAAAGATTGCTGAGCACAGATAGCAGTGGAAAATATTGGAAATGGAGCATTTTAAGGAGCTGGTCCTCCAGTTATACAAAAATCTAAGGCAGACGGAAATGTTTTAAAAAGGAGCCCTTTAAAAACAGATCTTTTTAATGCCAAGCCAAAACAGAAACAGCCATTCTGCGGCTTCTCGCAATCTGAATGAGCTCAAATGCAAGAACTCAAAGTTTGCTAAAAACAAGACAGAAAGCTAGTAGTTGCAAAAAGATAAACCAATCAGAATAAATAGTAAAGTCAATTAACATTGTAAAGAGACATTTTCTATCTAAACAAACTCAGGAATTATCTTTTAACATAACAAGGTCAGTAGATCCCTGAGGACAGGGTTTTAAATTTTTCAGCATCCCATAAAAAGACATGAAAAAACCCTATTGCTGTTGGTGAATTATTGTTTGTCGTTCATTAAACAGAAAAATGATGCCTTTGCAAATGCCACAATTTGCTTTTTACACCACTATAATCTATTATTAGTCATAAAGAAAATTGCTTTGGATTTTCTAGCACTCTTAACTCTATCTGCCTAGTGGTTCTACTTTTACCTATCAAATTTAAGTGTAAAAATATGCTTTTGGTATTCTCAGGCAAAAAGGGGAAAAAAAAGGTCCAAGGTCACAGCTGGAGGGTCTTGTTGCATGCAAGTAAGAGTACTTGAAATTTGTTCAGAGTCCAAACCCTCTGAGTCAACTGAAGTCTCATCATGGGGATAAAATCACTAAGGCAGCTGCTGAGCTTCCTGAGGTATCTCCAGTGGTACAATGAGAAGCCACAAGGAGAACATATAAAGACTATCTATATTATGAATTATAAAAAGTAAATGCCATGTGAACTTCTGCTTCCCATAGCTCCTAAAAAAATGAGGAGAGATATATTTGAGATGAAAAGGATGCAAAGACTTAAGAGGGATAAAATGATGGGATTTTTTTTATAGACTATATGGACTGAACTGTGGAACTTGCTGCCTTATGACATTCCTAAAGGAAATACAGCTGCCAGAAGTTCATATGCTTTTGAACAACTCTATTACAGGAGCTACAGAATCTCTGACATTATGTTACCAATACTAAATGTGACTTGCTCTACAAGCCATTGATTTTCAGAGTCTTCTGTAAAACACAGCATTGAAAAAGGCCAGGATTTGTACTCTAATAAAAATATGATTTTACATGAAAATGGAAATACATTTGCAATTTTTGTTGTCTTTCTGACTCTTCTGATATAAGTCACTCAAGAAGGATTTGGTTATATTGACTCCAATCTACCCTTCTCTATCAGGCAGGAACAACTCAGTTTTGAGGGAACTACTATGCTCTCCTAATTCAGCATTTCTTGTGCTTCATTTGCTCAATGAAAACATGGCAAATTAAGGAAGCTGTAATAGCTGGCTGTGGGCCCTGTGGTATCCTCCCAGTCACATTATCATAACATAAATGTTTCACAACTATTATAAATATTGATATGGGACATACCCATACATTTTTAGATGGTTTCTGTGTTAGATATCACGTCTTCTCTGTATCTTTTTGCTTCTGGGCGTGCAAGGCTTTTAAAATTAGAATTCCCATACAGAGAAGAACAAGGAGTGTCTGAGGTAGCAGCACTCATTTGGAGGGATGTGTTTGCTACAGTTTCTTGCAGACACATTTTTCTTCTTCCTCTCCCTGCCTGTGTGGTGTGCAGGCCCTTTTCATTCACAACATCTCTAGCCCATCTTCTCAGCATCTCATTTTCATCCTAGTCTCCATACTTATCACCCACTTGTTATCTCTTCCCCCTTGTATCTCCTTTACTTGTCAAAGTCTCCTCTCTTTAATCTTCCTGCTCACCTCCTGAAATGCCTGGTAGTACAGGGTGGATGCAGGTGTTCTGGACCCCAGTCCTCTGCCCAGACTCCAGATGGAGGATGCTTTCTTCGGGCCCTGCCTCACCTCCCTCCCTCCCCACTTCCTTCCCCCAAGCTGGAAGATTGTCCTTCATTCAGTGGCTCTCGAGATTTGTTACTCTTCATTTCAAGTAGGGATTTTTTTTTAGAGACTTGTCACACCACGAGACTCCGATGGTATTTCATAAGCTTGGTTATCACAATCCAAATCTTTATCCTAAAGCCTGGAGAAACTGAAGCTCTTCAGGAAAAAAAAGATTTTTTAGAATCTGTCCCCCATCCCCTCCCTTTTCTTTTTTTCCTAGATTATCAAAACCCCATATGTATAACTAGCTGCCTTCTGAGGAAGGATTGAACCCTTTTGTTGATATGAAAAAATTGAAGCTGCAAATGGGAACATGATAGGGTTAAGTTCCAGCTAAACACTTTAGGTTTCATAGAATTATTTCTAAAGTCCTTCCCTGTTCCTTCCTTGTAATTAAGGTGTACCTCCATGTCCAAACACATTCATTCATATCCTGCAGTCATGAATCGAGCATACCAATGCTGTTCTGGATGTGCACACCCAGGTTCCTTTCCCAAGCAACCATGTTCTTACTAATTGAAAATAAAGGAAGAAAATATGGGAGGATCAATTACTCCGATACACATCAGGGTAAAGACAAGCAGTATTCACTGCATTTCTGGTCTCTAGCATTACCCACTATACAATTCCACCTATGCTACACTTTTCTGGATCAGCTGCTTGACAAACAAGTGGAAAGTAACTAGCAAAAAATGGAAGGAAATGTAAAGGCATGATATCTGGAAAATTATAGAAGACAACTGTGTGAAGTGCTAAAAAATACAGAACAAAGAGTTTTTTGAGCAGCAATTTAAATGACCAGCTCATTTTTCCTTCCCTTAGTCTATTAATCTACTGAGGAAGTCACAAACTTCAGATGTAGGAACATCTTACAGTTGGGTTAACACATTTATCAACCCATTATTTCATACTCTTTTCAAGCAGCACCCTCTAGTTAACATGGAACTTTTCAGCAAACTTTAACTTCATTCTTTTCAAAAACATTCCAGTATTTTTTGCAAGGCTCCCTACCCTACAGAAATGTCCTCTGGAGGCCCAGCAATCAGTGGAGATCTGCTTATAAAGGATTCAAATAATCCTGTGGAAAGAGAATGCCATTTGAAATAAATTGTAAAATAAACTCCTTTTATTGATTCAATAGGCTTCCAGAAAACAAAGAGACTGTACCACCCTGTGGCAACTCTGGTTCACTTGAAACTTCTCTCCCAGGTGTCTCTCCTACACAGCTCATGCAGGATTTACCATTTCCTATGAACGCAGACCAAAAGATCTCAGCTAAGACCACTGTTCTCCTTGGAAACAAAAATTTCTAAGAGACAGCGCCTTCTCCCTTCAGTTCCCCCCTCCTTTCTAAGCCACCACCTTCCTCTCCCTGATGCCAAAGCAGCATTGCAGTGTGGTCCAATATAACACTTTTTTCCTGTGTTTTGGGTTGTGGTGGGTTGATGGGTTGATTTTGGTTGGTGGTTTTTTTTTTTTTGTAGACCACAAGACAGCCTAACGAAGGGAGGCCCACATGAAATAAAACCCAATAGACTAAAATAATGAGTCTGGCTCAAAAGGACAAGAAACATTTTTACACACCATAGCCAGTTTTCTAGCCTTTGTGCAATACTCTAAGTTGTGATATATAATTTATTAATTTGTGTTTCTATTTACTTGCATTTCATGTTACAAGACAATTTTTAAAAAAAGTGACAGAACACTAACTTGTTTCATAAAAGATTTGCATCGTAAGACTTCATAAGAACTTATTTTGTGCATAAATACAAACACTGTGTTGTCAAACAATGTTATTTCTGGGAGAGAAAACGCTGCAAACTCTTAGGCCTGTGACAGCCAGACATGCAAAAGCCTCCGTCTTGAACCAATTTCTCATATTAGCCTGGATCACGCTAGCTGAAGATAATTTTAAGAGGCTTTGGAAGTGCTCTGCATGTTTAATATTATTTTACATGCAGCATCTGTGAGAGGCTCCAGTATGTAACTCCTGGGAAGGCTCAGTGTAAGACCGCCCTCTGATGGCAACCATTCCTGGAGCTAGCGTAGGGAGCAGTGCAATGAGACAGGCTGCATGCTCAGTCTCCAAGGTAGAAGAAACATGTCAGAGCTGGGCTTTATGTTGAACACAATATAGGCATTAGCATATGCATCCTTGACCTTTCAAATTTCAAGCTGGAAACAGCTGTCACACTCTGACTTCTCTGCTGAAATGACAAAAGCATCATTTCACCATTGTCTACACATCACACTGGAGTTTTACTGCACTTTGTTATTGCACTCAGCAGAATTTGGCTCTGGGACTGGATTCTCTATCCCTCTTGTACACTGGGGTCTTGGAAATTCTGGCCTCACTGAAGGGCTGTGATAAACTTCTTAATAGCCTTGTGTCTATCATGGTTTGAAACTGCAATAGAATTGCGCAGAGCAGTATCTCATCCACTCTCACATACGTTCTTTCCTCTCCATTCCCACCTTACCCTGGTCATAGGACTCATACAGAATTAGTCTGTTAGTCCTACACAGGTAAGAGAAAATAGCACAGCACAGTGCTGCTGGACAACATAAAAGACGATGCAATTCAGAGCAGAATCTGCATCTTCACCTGCATGTTACACAATGACATGCTTCTCAGGCATTCCTGACAAAAACTACACAAATTCAAAATCCATTCCCTTTGCTCTGAGTTGGGATTTAAGTCCTAGAACACTGAATGCATATCAGTATCACTTTGAAATAGTAGCAGATAGATACATCACAGAGTTGTTTTGTCACTTACTGCATAGAAAGCACATTACACAGAGGGCTGGACAATAGCTGCATCTGCAACTTCAGGAGAGGAATGTAAATAAACCTACTTTTTCTTAAGGACATCAAATAGTCAATTCTTTTAGACAAAATGTACTTGAAAACTGGCTTCAGGACAGCATAATTAATGCCTGAGCGAGGTATGAATTGTTATAATAATCTTCTCATACTATTATTTAATATACACTGTCTGCTTTGAAATTCTGCACCATGCTTGAGTTGCTTGCCACTTTGAAGGCTCACACTTACAAAGAATTAAAACTGATGGCATCTTGCACGTAAATGAGGGCATGTCCTCATGAATCCCTCCTACAAAGTCAGGTAATGTGCTCAAACTTCATGGACTTATATGTGTTGCTACGAAGAAGAGTGGGCTAGCAACCATGGAGCAGAGCAGAATTCCAGAATATTTGCATCCCACGTGGATGAGTGTTGAAAAAGAAACCAAGTGGATAGTACTTAGAAGTATGATGATTTGGGTATTCATTTTACAGCAAGAATTATTTCCTTTGCATTATCATATGGTTTTGCTGCTGGATGCCATTTTGTGCACACCTGTACACAGCAGATCCTGTGATAGTAATTGAAATAAATGAAGCTAGAAAAGGTGACTTACCTTGTGTTGTCCCGTCTAGTCCCATGAGACATTTCATTGCCCTGATGATTTGCTCTGCTACAGGTGCACACATAGATGTGGCGTACACAGCACTGTGAGAATGAGTTCGTAAAAAGTCCACAAGGTCCTTTCACAAGCAAAAGAAAGCATGAATGAGCTTTGAGCTGGCCAAACAGCAGATCTCCCTTTTAACTATTGTACGAGTGAGAACATGCAAAAGAAAGAGGGTGTTTCACCAGTCATTCGTTTGCTTTCTTGGCTGCCACTGTTAATATACGGCCTGAAGAAACATCAGGCAGGTGCAAATATTTTACCATATAAGGGGGGCAATTATAACTGAAAAAAATTATGGAACAGAATAAAATATTTACTTCTGCACTAAGACTAACTGTAAAGGAGCAAAAATAATTTAAAGACCGATGAACTGCTGCTCTTAAATACTGCTTAGTTCCTCTCTGGGAATGAAACAAAGCCAACACGACATCAATATAGTTCCTCTGCCACAAGACCTAACCCAGGAAAATCAACCTTACTGGGATCTATCTTTGGCTATTAGTGCAGAAATTTCTTTCAGTTGAAATTTCCATCATTGGAATAGGGACAGTCATGTTAGAGTTGGTATAGTTGTTTTAACATTTCTTTCCATAACTAAGAGCACAATCTATGCTCCTCAAAAAAAGCACTGACATACTGTAGGTATGTCTAAAGCACCAGTAACTCTCCTGAACCCAGGGACACCATATGAATTTAGCACTTAAGACCATCACCGTTATGACAGTTTATACCTCCTAGTGCAAAACATCAGAGTAACAGTTACCGCAATAAAAACCGAATTCACGTTAGTGAGAAAGGAATGAGGCTTGCTTGAAAAGTGCCTTTGATAAAACGTATCACCAGACAAAAAACCCCAAAGAGAGTAACACAAGTCATTGCCAAAAAAGCCATACGAGTCCATGCAGTTACTCCAATGCCAAGAATAAACATTTACCTAACCATAATACAGGTTACGCATTGCTATATTGCAATTGTAATCCTAAGGCTTTGATTAAATAGTTGAGCAGGTTTCCATGCTCTACCTGATTCAGAATAAACAGTACCATAGTGAGTTTTTGGCTGCGGAAATGAATGTTAGTGTCCTCAGAGTGTCAGGTGTGCAGCTGCCACAAGGCCAAGAAGCCTGAGGGAAAGCTTTGTGATACACATAGGTGTGAAAAAGACAACCCACTTTCATTTAAGAAAGCTTCCAAGGTTGAGATGATGAATTACGTTACACCACTTTTCACATATCTAGGTTTCCTGTAATTTCTTTGGCCACATCGTCTTTGGTAGAAGCTAAACCTTCAGATATAAATTCAGAAAGCAAAGGAAACAAAGCAAATTGATTCTTGATGTATTATGATAGCCTGTTTTAAGATTTTTGGGGCAACTCCAAAAAAAGCCAGTAAGAAATATACACTTTATATTTTCTTATAGCCCTGTTATTCTACTAAAGTGCTACCCTTATCAATGTTACTCTGACATCAACCATATGGGCTGTTTAAACAGGTTTTCTACTAATTCAGCAAACTACTTAGGAAATACATTCAGTGGGGTATGAAAAAGGTAAATAATCAGCAACCACTTGATATTTCTGTCAAGCAACAAACCTGATGACATTTCACAATGGGCTGGTTAAGCTTTCTTTTCTACACTCATGGTTAAAGCAAGCTCAGCTCTTTTTGTTGACATCTGTTGTTGGCAAGCTGTTGTTTTGTTAATGTACGCAGAGAGCAATTGAGGACACAGATTTTACTATTGCAAAAGGCCCTCAGTAACCCTCTTCCTCCATCATCCTAGAAAATGCAACTATGACAATCTACAACTGTGTAGGAATTTCACTACCAGTGAATGAAACTGTGGCTTTAATCTCTCAATATTGCTCTACACAATGTTTACAAATGTGAAACAAAGTAATGAGCAATCTGCATGCAAATTAATGTAGCAAAGTGTATTTAGCCAACCACAATGGGTCTAAACATTTCCAAGACAAATAACAATCATCAGAGTGGAAGTGAAATGTTCAACCCAAGCAAATTACCTAATAGTGACATGAGACAAAAATAAGTAAGTCTAACTGTTTGATGTGCATTTGGGACCGAGAAGAAATGGTACTAACTTCAAATGGTACTCCTGCAAAGCAATCTATACAAAAAAATAATGACATATATCATATATAATAAGATGATACTTCCCCTACTTGATGCTAAAATTTACCTTTTTGCCAGCTATATATCCTCCAGCTGCACCAAAGCTCTTTGTGAATGTACCCATTAACACGTCAACATCGTCAGGACTCATGCCGAAGTATTCCACAACTCCTCGGCCTGTTGTGCCCACCGCACCAATGCTGTGAGCTTCATCCAAGTAGAGGTAGGCTTTGTATTTCTTCTTCAAGGAGACTATCTCTGGCAGGCGCACAATGGAACCTTCCATGCTGCAGATGGAGAGAACCATGGATGAATAAAAAAATCCTGTACTCTCTTTCCCTTAAAGATAGTGCCAGAAAATATAGGCATTAGTTGCCTTATTCCATGAAAGATCTTCTGGAACCTCAGTTTGTATTTACAGTTGAAAGAAAAAGTGCAATCCTTTCACCTCTGCAGGTGACTCTGAACCAGTCAAACAATTTTAGAATTCAAGCAATCAAAACCAGTCAAAATGTTTTTGAACAAGTCTGCAAATTTTCAATGTGCCAAAAAAAAGAAGGATAGGTGTAAAGCAAGGGGGAGAAAAAAAACAAGGGGGAGATACAAAACAAGTATCATAATGAGTTATAGTGAGCCACTGTAATTCAGTCTAATCTTTGCTTACTTCATTGCCAGCTACTGTGGCAGTATTTAGGGGATAGCAACTCTAGAGCAAATTACCCAGGTTCAAAGCAGTTTGGTCTAACATCCATAGGAGATGGGCCACCTGAAATGCACAGATAGTGCGGTAACTCAGAGCAGCCCCAGTCTCCAGAGTGGACAGAATCAGGGATTATTAGAAAAAGGAGCTAAAACCCTCTTTTGCCAATTGTTTCTTCCAATACATACCTTGTAGCAAATGTAACCTGTTAGCTAGTACTCAAAAGGAAAAGTTTCTATACTTCTTTTTACTTTCTTACAGCCCTGCAGGAAAAGGAAATACTTGGAAATTACACTAATGGTGTATTGAGATTTGTAGAGATTCTTTTGTATTGTTGGTAATCATGTCAGTAAGTTAGAAGGCACAGAGTAGCTGTACAGCAAAAAACGAAAGCCCATAGAGGAAACATGAAATGCACTCTAATCCCATAAAGATTAAGTATCAATAGTATTGCTCTGACAATTATTACATCCTGAAAACCTTTGCAAGATGACTACGGTTACACTTGGATATGCTCTGATGCACTCAGTATTCATTTCAAAATAAGTTAAACATGTTCTCTTACACTAGCTCCAGTGAGCAAGTCTTTAAATATGAAATACTTCCTATGAAAACTAAAGTGATCATGCTGCGTGCCAGGAAAACCAGTGCTGTGTCACTAAGGCCTGTGGCTAAGGTGCATCCGATTGCAACTGTGACAAGAGTTTTATGTAACCAGAAACATCAAGTTTGATCCCAAATAGCATGTACAAAAAAGCAGTGCAATCAATGCAACTTCTTCACAATTTTTAGATCCTGGACCAGCGGCTTTCACAGGGGCAAAATAAGCAGGGTAGGAAATTTCTGACAATTTTAGTCCTCCTTCATCCTTTGATCTCCTTAGCGAGCTTGGAGACAACTTGGTCTCCAGTTTTGAAGGAGATCTACTCACAGGCACGTCTCTGTTAGTTTGAAACACCATGGGGGAGCACCAACAGCAAGGGTTGCTTGTGCTGCTGTTCATACAGGGAGGTTTGGAAAGCTTGGTGGTGTGCACCTTGGGGGCACATTTTTGGCTGTCAGGTGGCTGCTGACAAATCTTGTCTTCTGTCTTGCCTAGTACTAGAAGAGGCAGCTGTGAGGCTGTATACTGGCACCACAGCCTCCTGCAGCAAGGAAAAATGGGCTTGTACTTCAAGCTCCTGAAGGCTGGGCATTCTCACTTTTCCCAAATTGCAGTTGGCAGCTGAGGGAGAAGCAACTCACAGCTATTTTCCTAATGAATACAAGGGCAGAACCCATAGTTCTCACATAGCCCAGAGCCAAAGAATTAGCTAAAAATTATAGCGAGCCACTGGGTGTGCTTGGGCATCTGTATGTTTTCTTCTGATGCTTTCAGCTGCAACTGGGCCCTTTAAAGGTCAGAGAGCAAGCGTGGTAGTAGCACCTCTGCAGAGGGAAGCAACTAGACATCCCGCCCTCCACTTTCCAGCAATACTTGGGCAGTACAGCTAGATAGAGAAGGACAATAACAGTTTTTCCACATTTACATGGACATCGATAGGCTTAGTGGCTCATGGATATTCAGATGGCAGAGGCAACATTTATTTTCAAAAAGACAAGAATAAAAATGGTACATTAAAAATACAGTGGTTGATTTGCTGCATATTTGTGGAATGGAAGAAAAGTTGTTTCTGAATCCCAATATAGAGCTGGTTTACTGCTGTTGCAAAATTTGACTATTAAGAGAATTTAATGAAAACTTCTCTTACTAGTATGAATGGGAGATTTATCTTTGAACTCTAAACTGTTTAACAAAACAAAGCACTTAGATTCAATTTCAGAGTTGATTTACTGCTCTTGAAAGATGCTAGCTGAAATAAATGTTTCAGCAGTTGACAGAGATACTAACATGGCCTTGAAACAAGCATGGAGTAGATAAAGTGCTTCTGGTTTCGTGTACGTTTTCTGTGCTGCAATTCAAAGAGGCCTCAACCTCTTGATGGCAGGCATGAAAATTGCTTTGATGCCTACTCTTCTTGGTCTCTCTTTTGACCCTGGGAGATGGTCTGTGATATGAACATCACTCTGTTTAGAATTGCTCCAAGGTAAAGCTCACTTCACATAACCCCTGGGGTAGCCCAAATGGAAAGTTTACTGAATACTTCAGTAAATATTGATGTTGACTGAGTTTAAACCAGAGAGCCAGAAGTGAACTGTAATCATTCTGTCTAAGTCTGGTTGCATCACTTTTACAAAGCTGTTGGTCTGTTTCCAGATCTGCTCAAGCACACAGGGCACACCAAAGAAGCTGGATACAAACATACCCTGGCTCTGCCCAGGCCAGATAGTCTTGTTATGTGGTATTACATCCTGTCCTGTAGCAAAAACTATTAGCTTGGTGGCAATGATGTAAAGCTTCTAGGTTGCAGCTGATGCTCATCTCCCTTGTTTGGTGGGTGGGCACCAAAGCTTGCTTCTGTACACACTCAGTTTGAATCTACTTCCAGATGTGAGGAGTTAGTCCAAAATTCTGTGATCAGTGAATTTGGAATCTGGATTCGATCCCTACGAAACCACCGAGATTCCTTCTGGTTCAGCTGATGAACTGTAAAACCAGTTGCTTTGAGAGACAGATGTGCATTTGCCACTTTGTTTGGAACACAGGCTCTTTGAGAGACAGATGCCACTTTGTTTGGAACACACCTTGACAAGGTACTTAACAGTTTTCGACCAGTTTCTTTCGAAACTGCTCAGAAAAAGTTTTCTTACACCCTTTTATGGTACCACAGCTCCATATTATTTTTTTCTGTCAGGAAAATTAATTTACTGTTATTCAAGCTATAATTGCATCACTCAATGTCTCTAAATATGCCATATAGTACCTCATTTGAAACATTTGAAAACTTCATCTGTTCCCCTTTCAGGCTAATTTGTAATTGTGAAAATCTCTTCTTTCTTGACCTGTTACTCCCAAGATGTATGCATTCCGTTTTAATGTTTACTTTAGGTATTGTTTTCTTACATAAACCTTGCACATTCATGCACCAGTATCTGTTTTGTAGTTTAGAGTGATAGTTTTACGGAAACCTCCCAAGCCTGTCCTCAAATGCGACCCCAATACACTGAAATGTTAGAAATGTTAACCTTTAATCCTGGTCCCTGGCCAAAGACATTAAATGTTACCCCACTCTTTTCTGGAAGTCCAGTCCCTTAATCCCAGGAAATAAAAAATAACCTGATAAATTTCCTATGGTATTGGCATTGAATCCCAGGAAGCTTTCACTGCACGTGAAAAAAGCACTGGACAATATCTAACTGACCAGAGCTGGAAGGGAAAATACCGAAATTAAATTAAAAGCAGGAAAAAACAAATGAAAAACTATCTGTTTTGATCAGCTTCTGGTGCCCCATACCTGCTGCCCCAGGTCTTGGCCTATCTGACTCATAGGTAAATATGTATGCAAGAGAGAGGAAGTCTACTACAAACCATGTAAGAACACAGTAACTGATTAATCCTAAACTGGAAATGGCAGAAGCCAAGGAAAACATTAGCTGGAATTTAAATAATAGAAATATGATTTAGCAAGTCAGTTTAACTTGTGCCCTGGACATTGCCAAAACTTGTTCATGCTTTTTGTACTGAAGACTGATGGCAATACGGCCTCTTTCAGTTTGGAATGCAAATGGAATATATTTGCTCCTAAGCCAGTCCAAGTTAAGAATCAACTTTCATTAGCAGTCAGACTTAGTTCTGATGAATTTTTTGTTCTTTTTAAGATAACAGAGGCATTAAAAAGCAAACAAACATATAGTTATTTCTATTTATTTGACATGTATCTTGAATGCTTCCCAACCTGAGGGGCCAATTCTGCCTCTGGTTGTAACCAAGCAAAACCTGCAGCTTATGACTTATGCACAGTGTAAACACTTTAACATTCTCCTAATGGAAAAAGAAGGCAAATATTTTTTCCATAACTTCAACTTCATCATACTAAGACTATGGTATTCCATATAACAATATTTATTTTAAGAAGAAAAGCTTAGTGCTACTTTTGCATCTCTGGAAAAAGCATTTCTGTAAAAATTTGCCAAGCCAAACTTGCAAGTCAACATATTCTGACTTGGAGAATGGCTCTGACCAAGTTATTTAAATTCTGTGTTAGTTGTCCCTGAAGTATAACTTAAGTATTTTAAGGCAGGTGGGGAGGAAAAAGTATTAACTATTGTAAGAAAAATACATTAACAACACTCTACCTCCTCTTAAAGCCTCTAATTTGACATCTGGCAAATCTTCAAGAAAACTAACATCAGCCAATATGGGGCTGGAAAATTTTAGTCTCTTTCAAAAATCTTGGGCCAAGAAATGAAAGAACATTAACACAAAAAAAGTAAGAGTATTTCTAATATGTCTTCCTCCAGCTTTTTTTTTTTTTTTTCATATGAAAAGTTGATTAGCTACTTATTGGATTAGACTGCATGGTCTGTGAGTCTGTTCCCAGCAGTGCTGCAGGGACAGATCAGCTCTGTGCATCTGGGGTTGGCAGTGATGGCAGGAGTACAGCATGGTGGGGTGTGGTGGCATTCTCCCTCAAGTCAGAGGAGACTTTCTTTGCAACCAAACCACAATCTTCAATTTCTGATCTGCTTAGACTATGAAAACAACTAAGCAACCAACCTAGCTACTGCTAGGGCTAGTTTCCAATGGGAGACTATTAGAGAGCTGAGCTTTGTTTTTCTTTTACTTTATGCCTTTCACAAGCAGAGACACTGAGGGCATGAGAGTGGTCCTAATATTACTTAGCCCTGATGGGGCTAGCCTATTTTGGATCCTTTTTAGTGATTTTCTGAGTTTTAACATGTTTTTATTTTGCATTCCAACAGAACGTTCTTCCAACTTTTGAGAATGAAATCTGCTTTGAAAACAAACAATGTTTTTGAAACAATTGTTTTGAAAACAAAACAATGCAAAACTAGAGGAAAAGAGAACTCTATATCAAATATACATCTGGAAATATAGTTATACTTGCAAATATCTGACAGTGGGTTTGTTGCACTGCTTGGACTGATTTATGCTTCTGTATCACCAACCTACCTTCTTGCTCCCTAGTGGTCCCTATCTAGGGTGAAGGATTTAAAAGTGAACAAAGCTCAGCAGCTGGAGCATTTTCTTTAGGCCATGTGACCTATGGGTATATTTGTCAGTAAAATGTTGGTGGTCCACTTAAGTTCTGCATGATCAAAGTCCTTAACTCTGGACTTTCTTTTAGTAGTGCCAAGCTATGTTTATTTGCAGTTTTGCTCTGTTTATGCTGTTTGAAAGGAGATGTTCAGCCTGCTTTGGATCAGCTGATCTGCTGTCAACCTGTTTCAGCTCTGAGTGACAGGTGTTTAGATAAGGACTGATTTCTTCTATTTGCAGATGAAAAATGTTAGGTTAAAAAAAAAGCACTGACAACTATGACGCTGTGATAACATCAGATCGCAAAAGATTCCCCATGAAAAAAGCTAATTCAGATGTGCTAGCATTTCTCAATAAAATGGCACCAAAGACTGCCTGTCATGACTGGCTGTATTTCAGCAACACATGATACAGTCCCTACATATAAATTTTAATGTTGCTTTCATAAACCATTTCATGTCCTGTGAGTAAGTGGTTTCGGTTCTCTTCTCCCTGGTATGGGTGTTGCTACTCCCAAAATTATCCATCTCCCACTCCTCCCTCTCTCGTCATCCCTCTAGTAACCTTTCCTAGATCCCTGCAAACCCTCTTACTGACCAGATTCTTGCTTCTTCAAGCCCTTTCCTCCTCTCTGTCGTTTCTACCTCTCCTTGCTCCAGCTCCTTGCTGTCCACCTGCCCCATGGCTGCCTCCCAGCAACCTGTTCCTGACTTGAGCTTTTGCCAGGATGAAGCCCAGGTTGGTGAGCCTAGCTGCTGCTTCTGCTTTGCTTTCAGTTCAAGTGATGGTTTGTCTTTCTGGTTGGGCATAAGAAGCACCACACTACTGAACCAGAGCTATGTGACAAGGATGCTCTATAATTACATGGTAATATTGACGCTGACATTATCTGACAGAGTCTCAAAGGCACTTCTCTTATTCAAATTCCTGCAGGGATTGGGGCTACATGAAATACCTCTATATAGCTCTCTGAAAGACAGTCTTTTAATTGTTTTTCTGGTTAAAAGTGTGAATCCATTAGATCCAGAACTAATTATTAGAAAGGTGCTGATATCACTTGGCCTATATTTAGCTTGAGTTTTAGATTCCAACAGCTGGGTAAGAACTGCGCATGCAAAACTTAATTAGTTCTGTGTAGCTGTCTTTTTGATCTGCCTGTGTGTAACAAAACTCCAGAAAACTCAGCTAGCTTACTTAGCAAAACTCCTTATCTACTATAGCTCCATGAATTTTATCACATCTGTGATAACATATATCAACTGATGATCTGTCTTGCTCTCACTGGACATCTCCCACCTCACTGTTATTTTCTAAATCAACATCCAGAACAATGCAGAGGATCTAACTAGAGCAAGCTACATCAGAGCAAGCTACTGCTGTAATGGAAATCAACATATTTATAAGATCACAGAATGTCATTGTAACTTCCACTCTCATTAAAATTTCTCTTGCATACCTACAGTCAATGTTTGCTTCACTCAATATATCATTCTGTTCTCAGAATTGATAGAGTACTTGTGTTTCTAAAACACAAACATACCTGTAAATGCCCTCCACGAGGATGATAATTTTTCTCCATGCTCTGCGACTTCGAGGCTGCCCATATATTATTGCATCCCTCAGCAAATTCTCAAGGCTTTGTATATCTTTATTTAAAAAAAAAAAAAAAAAAGAAGAAAAAAGACTCAGAGAAACCTTAACAAAGATTTTTCTAGAGAACTTTTTATTTTCTACTGGGGCACTATTTTCTCCTATACAGAAAAAGACAACATTAAAAACATGTATCCTAGAGATAAACTTGCTTTATTGGAAACCCAATGATTGATTTATTTTGCCTGAATGCAATCTAGTGACAAGGAAAGTTACAAAAAGCTATCAGTTATGTGCCTTATCTGGGAAACTTCTAGAAATTCTTGACATACATTTTTACATAAAGGCAAAAGGCAACCACTTTGCTTAAGTACTGAGGCTACTTGCCAGTAGTTCTCTGTATGGGTAGTTGATATTCATAATGTCTCAAGGCTTCCAAACAGTGAGTTTTTGATTGCTTTCCAACATCACCACAAGCTCATGAATTTGCATTGCTTCAGCAAAGGTCTGAATCAGGCTGTGTGAAGCACATCAGGATGGCAGCAAGAGAAATCTTGTCATTCGCCAGAAGGAAAGCGAGTGAAAGATTGTTGATGAAAGAGGGAGAGACAAGTGGATACAAGCACACGTGGCATGGACACACTAACTTGGTGGCAAAATGCCTGGCACTGGCGGGACTTTAATACAAGGAGACCTGGAACACTATTAGAAACTTAGCTGCATTCTAAAGGGCTAAGTGTGGGTAATCTAACAAAATTCTTGAAGGAAACCACAAAAATTTTGAAAAACATGGAAGATCCCAGGACTAAGGATCAGGTCAAATGTAACTTTCAATGCTGAGATGAAATGTAAATAGAATTCTGGTGTCTTCACATAATAAACACTCTCCAAAATGAATTTTTCTGTTACTTTTAAGGAATCTGGATTGACATTTTAAAATGTTTTCAAAGAACATTTTGCAGAGCCTCATGATAACCCAAGGAATGCTACAGATCAGCTCAAATTGTGGGTTGTGAAAATGGCATTTTTTCATGATATAACACCACTGTTCCAGCAACACATCTTAATGCAGTTATCATAACCTTCTAAAATAGTACAAGGCTAATCTGTAAACTACAGTTGTCCACAGAGAAGTAAACGCACTTTAGATGTGTTAATATTGACCTATAGTATGGTTTCTGCCTGACTGGAACTGTGTCATTCGCACAGTAACTGTCCACTGGGAATAACCTATGACCTGAGAGATGGCCAGGTTGTGACCTTAACCCTTCCACCTTGATACCTCACCTGTTTTTAGTACCATTTACTGGTGTCAGTGAAAGATAAGTTTCTCAGAAACACCTGTGCCACTCTGCACGTCACCATGTAATCTCTTGACCTAGGGAAGACCTTGCTATAATTTACAAAGCACAAAACATACATGGTAAGTTGCCCCTCATTTCAATAATGCAATTATCTGCACAGCTCAATGAGCTCCGAGATGAAAATGCCATTATGAATAATGCAATGCAGACAGCACAATTTTCCACTAGATGGCAATCAAGGAAATAAAAGTTCCTTGGTGCTTTAAGAGGGGAATTATAACCCAGTCAGCATTTGCAGCACATGCATATTTCACAGCAGAGAGCTGCTCCCCTTCTCTTTTGAGTAGATAATATTCAGAAATCCTTTTGAGTTCTGAGCATTAATGGACTCCCCAGGATGACAGAAAGCTCACTTAGTCACTCAAAGTAAAGTTTAGGTGCCCCGTTTTCTCTACTGAAGTCTCACTGTCATCTGAATCCTTTTGGGGTTTTCAATTCAGTGTCCTGTCTGCATATCAGTCCAAATTGGTTCTAGACTTCAGGAAAGTCAGTTTGCCTGGCCCTTCGAGCTAAAAGCACGGCTTGAAGATTCAGTTGTTTTAACACTGAAAGAGGAAAAAGGAGAGGATGGAGAGAAGTTAAATACATAGAACTGTTTAATAGAGCTGTTTAAAGAAGTGCGTGGGTGCAAATAGCTCCTCTGTCCAGTGTAGAATATGAGATTGCAGATAGGGAAGAACCTCTCCAAGGGATGAGCTTGCCTGACTTCACACTGACATAGTCGTGCTGAAGTACAGGCTAGGGACATGTTCGTTCGCAGGATCAGGACTACCTCACTTTCATTTTGATGCCTTATTCTGAAAAACACGTACGTATGACCCTTTTTTAGTTCTGTAACAGTTCACACATGATTTGTTTAGGTGCAAGTAAATTTTTACTGACCTTTTTACTCTGCATGTAGTGCCTCATTTGGAAAGGGAAAATCAGGAGGAACAGAAAATGTTACCTTTAACCTTCCCCCCCTAAAGACTGCTTCTGTTATTCAAAGTGAAGATGCAGTGCTCTCTATGTGCTTGAACTTGGACTTTGCAGAAAGGGGGATATACGGAATGGCAGGAAAAACAACAGTGCAACCCCAGGTGATTTCTGGATACCAAATTATTTGCCCATTAAATATTGTTAGACTGTGAAACACTGAGACATTGAGAGAATGAGTTGCACAAGTCTGTCTTGAAGAACCAGTTATGGGGAAAATAACTGTCCTTCCTCATTCGACCATCACCAGCAGAAGCTTTTTAGTGGTAATGGCTAACAACTGCTCACCAGCCCAGGAGGTGAATTTCACTACATTAATTAGTCAGAGCACAACAAAATCTACCCTTGTCTCAGTTTCCATCTTCTCCCTATGGCATATTGTCTAGATACAGAGGACAAAGTTTTCTAAGTGGGGATGGTGGATCTCTTAGGTTTTTCAGAACTGAATATAGACTTGCATAATCCTTGTTTGGGATCCTTCAGAGCTACTTCAACAGAAATACTAACACAAATACTAACACCACAAACTGCCAGTGGGTCGAAGTGAGCCTGGACCTGGACAAGCAGCTGCGTGTCATGCTGCCTCCAGTGCAGGTGGGACTACAGGCTCCTGGAGGGGCCCCTGCCCTCTCCCAGGCACACTCAGTACCTCCTGGCAGGGAGACATGACATCTCCACCCCTCATCCTTACATTGCAATGCTGAGGATGTCATCACAATTCCTCTGCGTGGGCTGAAAATCTTCTGTGTGATGTCAGCTGAATCCTTTTTAATTAAAGTATACAGGCTATTACTACTCTTACACCCTTCTTTCCTTCTCCTTGTGTTTGTCACTCTGGTTTTCAGTTTCTCCCATTTTGCACTCTCATGCAAGTTCACACAGACTGTGTGGCTGCCTGCGTGCAATCTCTTCTCAGCCTCGCATGCAATCACTTCTACCCTGCTGCAGCATTTCTGTTTTCCTCTCTTGCTCTCCCCGCATTGGTACTTTTCCTGGTTACTGTCCCTTTTGGGTGACTCAAGTGGCTGGTTTCAATGCTGTCCCTCCTTGCAGATCCCCAACACAAAGGGAAACCTTTTGTTGATCTAAATAGTAACTGTAAGGCTGCAGAAGGTGGTTTTCATTCTAGTGAAGACTAATCTTTGAAAAGTCCCTGACTCATGGCACAGCTCTGAACAGCAAAAGCATCTTTAGAGTGATTTCCTTGAAAAGATAGCTTTGGATATCTTTGTTTGGAATGGGGTGGTGGGAGTGATTGTTTACTGCAGCCACAGTAACAGTCTGAGACTTCCCTCCCTGGCCCTTGATAATTATAAATGTCTGTGAAAGTAAAAAGCACTTGCTCAGAAAAGTCTCCTATTCAAACTTGGCAAGTCAGACATGGCTTTCTCAAATCAGAGAGGCCAAATGCAGACACAGCATGTGAGGAGCAGGATATACCAGTCTCCTCTCTGTGGCAGCGTCTGTATGTGTCACAGGGAAATACACGCCAAACTGGATTAGGCTGTGGTCCACCTATCTGGTGCAATAATCTCGTCTCTGATAGTGGCCAGAGGCTTCAAGAAGGACAAAACTTTAGTGGGTAATGTGCCTTTCATCCTGCTCTGTAATAGCTATAAAACTGCCTTCCCTTCTTAAATTCATGGGCCACTTATACCTTTGGAAAAAAATAATTTTTACTAGAGAATATATTTGCACTGAAAGATGAGGACCTTCTGCTGCTTAAAAGTTCTTTTGGTGTTAACTAGAACTTCCCCAGGTAGCTGTGTTTTCTTTTCAAAGTATCTTCATGGCACACAAATTTGAACTCCAAAGCATTAATTTGACTGAGTAGACTGAGAAATGCCAGAGTTGAATTAAACACAAGTTGACAACTGTTGTCCAAGCAGGAAACTACATTTCGTGTGGAAACCTGAACAGCTCACACCTGCATTACACACTTCTGTCATCATTTACCTGATTTGTGAGAACCCACAAAATCCCTTACTACTTTCACAACACTCTGAAAAGGTGTGTAAGGAGGAGTGAGGGATGTACTACTGTGATCCCTGTTTCAGATGTGGGTTCAAACACCAGACTAGAGGCCAGATTGTCATCTAACCAAGGTGCTTAGTTCTTCCTTGCAATTGCCCGCCTTCCTCATAATATCACTTGTTCTGATTGCATGTTGAAGTGCCCTTGCAATGAAGAGAACTGGAAATTTTTCTTCCACATGGCCTGATTTCTGTGCACAGTCATGACATTCCTACAGACTGCTCATGCAATTGTAAATCTACACCTAAAAACATGACTGCTATTGAGTCACTTGATGCTATAAGGGAAAAATGTGGTGGAACTAGAAAGAACAAGCAACTCCTAAGCCTTGTTCAACACCTTATACAGGCTGATATGAACAGAACTCACTTGGATGTAGTTAGTCATAAACACACTCATCTGTCCACTGAATAAACAAAGATAGCCCCGATACCAGTATAGCATCAAAAACTGCACCTGATACCAATATAAGACTCAGAATTGGTGTGACAAAAAACCCTTGATAAAATCACAAGCTGATTAATCGTTAGATACTTGGTTTTGCTTTTCAAGTTTTATTGGAGAAGCCAATGGATTTAGCTAATATTTAATCAAGGTAGAGGTCAGAGGTTCTGAAAAAGTGCTTTAAAATATATGATATTAATAAAGATTGTCTTAGAAATAAAAAAGAGCAGGTGATAAATCAGTCTCTCCCTGGGCCAGGAAATAAAAACATCTGAGAGTGTAGCCCCCATACAGATGACCCCCATGACGGTCACTCAGGGAGGTGTCAGAGGCTCCCTGGAACCCAGGCTTGGTAAGGATAACATCAGGCACTGTCTGGCACAAAACTAGCCGAGGCCAGGGCACTACTGCCACAGAGGCTGGGAGATGCTTCAGCATCCTACTTTCCTCCCACTGCATACTAGTTGTTGGACCATGATGCTGGCTGCACATCCATTCTTCAGAGCAGGGGCTCCAGGGAGCTAAGCTTTGCTGCTAGCATCCACAAAAAGTCACAAGTCTCTGTAACAGAAAAAGTCCCTTAAAGGCTAAATACCCTGTGACATACTAGTGCAACCTGGGCAGAGTGAAGAACAGCAATAGTGCTAATAAGAGCCCACAGGAAGGTAACACCCTATTCAGTAGTTTTTAGTTATGGTGCTGAAATGGAGTATTCTCCATTTCTCAAACACAGATCACCTGTAGGTGCGTGCCTGTCCACTTCTCTCAGCCCAGGCCTGTAAATTCCTGTCTGTTTACAAGGCAGGGACTATTCACTGGCAGGTAGGATACAGGTCACATTCTTATGTCCAAATAAAAGTGGATTTATAGGTCAACAGCACATTTTTGTTCTGTTATTCACCTTAAGGCTTGAAAACCTTCTCATACACCTGTGCAATGTTTTTGTCAAAAAGGAGAAACATCCAGGTGCCTTCATTCTACTGAGGAGAAGAGTAAAGATGTAATAATTTAATCTGTTCTAGAAAAACGATTCAGATTCTTTTTTGGTGAAAAGTGAAATGCCTAGGGAAGCTACACATTTACTGAATAGAATTTCATTAACTTTTTAAAGAATAAGAGCTATATTATACATAATTAAGGTAATAGGTAGCGATTACTTCTTGGCTTACTAATGAAGTAAACATAATTATTTACTTTTGTGCAATAACAAATCCTGCATCACAGATTATATGCTTTGAATAACACGGTTTTACAGAATAGCGTTTGAAAGATGAATGTGCTTCAGTAGCATATTCAAAATGTCAAGCTTCACTCTTCTGTGAAATATTTTTATTTTAGAAGATTGTTTCTTATAAACTTTTCTTTTAAAAATAGTTTTTCCACAATAGGGGGAAAAAAAGGGAAGGGAAAGAGATTTACAATGCCAAACTTGTAAGAAAGGGAAGTTACTCGTACGCAGCTGTGCATGTTCTTTATATAATATTCAGGAAGAGGCTAGTTCAGAAAATGTACCATTACTTCACTAAATTGCTACATAATTATTCCTCCTCATTTTGATAACCATTTATAATAACTGCAACAAACATTCACACCTCACCCTTCTCCCAGTGTCTCCTCCACACATGTGCAATGAAGGACGTAAGAGCCAAAGTAAATATGTTCTAGGCAGTTTTATCAAAGGTATTACACAAATTTCAAAAGAGGCTGATGTTAGCAACAAGGAGTGTGGAAAAGAGTCTGCTTTCTCAAGCTGCATTCTAATAGCAAAAAGGTAACTTCAAAATCTGCTGCCTGATTGGAATTTATTTTTGATTGTCCGGCACAGCAAGCATGTCTCAGGCACTGGTGGTGGTACCACTTGGCAGCTCTTTTATTGACTTTAGTGCAGGACAAAAGTGGGTTAAACAGTGTGTTTGTGTATAACTTGGTGCAGCACTGAAGGAGAGGAGTCAGCTCCTGTCAACAAACAACTTGGCTCTGTATGTACAACTAAGAATGAAATGCACATTAAGCCCTAATCCTCTTTGGGATAGGACACAGATTCAGCCTTTGTTTCTGCACCTTGATGGAGAATTATTCCAACTGCTCATCAAAAGGCCTTAGCCAAGCATTTGACACAGTAACGTCCTCCAGTAGATGCCCAAGGACAAGGACTTGGTCACTTCCTTATATGAAACGACATATATCAATTCTCTGTACTTGGAAAGGAGACGTGGATGGCGTTGCCTTTTTCAACAGGTATACAGAGGAGGATTTCAAAAAGTAAGACAAAAAACATTACTACCTGATGCTGAAATTAATGCTTATTAAAGATCTTCAAGAAGTAACTCAAGGTGCAAAGTTTTCTATTGATTCACAAGCCCCATACAACATACGGAACCCTTCTTTCGCATCAAGCAATATCACATGGATAATGGCTTAATTCCCCTGTTCATAGGCAATGACAGTGCTAACATACTCTGACAATTTGGGCATGAGTGTGCATGCCTCTATACATGCTAGCAAGGAGGACAACGTGGGTGCCTAAGCAGAACAACTCTGATCTAATTGAAAAGAACCCTCTCACCGCAAGTTGGAAGTTTTGGTAATGTGTACCCTTCATTAATTTGCTGTACTGACTTGTATTGCACTACTCCCTGACAGATCCACATAGAGCATGCCTGTCTACTTCATTTTGGGTAAAACTGTGCATCCTACAAAGGCAGTTCTGCAGGATTATGCTTTCCACTGCTATTCTCCTCCAGTTCACATCCTATTTTCTCCAAAGCAAAAGGCAGTTATCTATGTGTCTTCAAATGTGATTACAAAAGCTGCTGGTGATGTCCCATCCCCTTGTATGAGTAATCATATTCACTGACATGATTACAGAAATATTCAAGAAAAACAACTTTCTAATGATGCAACTAACATACCAAGAGACTCACACTGTGCTGAGAGAGACAGCATGAATGTGTGAAACTTCGTCTCTAAATGCAACTAAGGTTAAGACTCAAGGCCTACAAAACTGTGATGACAAAAGCTGACACTCATATTCGAAACAGTATTTGCGTAAGTTTCCACAGTTTAATTTGAACATAAGTTAAGGTGATGTCTCATAAATGCCATACAAGACCAACTGACTTTGGCAACTAAGATCTCTGATCTAGAAAGCAATGAGATTTTCCAAAAAAACCTGGATGGGCTTCCACTGATGTTTGCTGACACCCTTAAAGGCCCTGTCTAAATTTTCCAGCGCTGGATTAGGGCTTTTTGGACAGGTCACTATTCTTTTTAGGTTCACAAGTTATTCAAAAGAACATCATCTTTTATTTATCATAAGCACAAGCAGAGACTTGTTAGGTGCCAGGGAGCAGAATAAAATTTTGGGGGACAGTTAGAAGCAAAACTTAAAGCGAGAATGACAGCTCCATGTGAGGTCTCCATGACTTCCCTCGCAGTTGAGAGTAATACACTCCTCAGACTGGAATACTCTTTGAAATTTAGTGAAAAGTGACACAGGCTAGCTGAGCTGCATGCAGCATGGAGAGGCTGAGAACATTCAGATTTGGGTAGTGAAAGGTCACCCTGCAAGATGTGATACAAACCAACGTTTGAACAGGGTAAGGCATGGAACAGACTAAGGACGAGTCAAGAAAAGACTGGCATGGCAGCATTGCTTAGCACATCCAGATTTGTGGAAGTCAACCAAGCTGGGGTATGCTACAGTCTAATCTATGAATAATTACTTCTGTAAAAACATTTGGCTTCACGTGATCTTTAATTGTTGAATGATCTTCAGAAATTGCTTCTTGTCCAAATTGTGAATAGATATTAATTATGACAACACTTTATATAATAATTATAGTGTGCTTTTCATTCCAACAGCTCCTTAGGCCTTTTACAGTATATGCATAATTCATTTTTTTCTCACCTCAGGGCTAAACACAACACTTAATAAAGAGAAGGAACTGTATTAGCTATTAAGAAAAGTGATCAGACCTCATTTCTCATTCCTCACCATTTCTCTACCTTCTTAACCTCTGTTGCAACCACTGTCTGGTGGCAGCAATGGGGTTGGAAAGGTGAGTTACAACAGGTAACAAGGGAAAAGAACAAGCTCTTGTCATCAAAGTCAGCCACAATTTCTCTGACAATAACCACAGCAGCATTAACTAAATAAAAGTTTAAAAACAGGAGTATTTTAGAAGATAATTATACAATTACAGAGTTAATGTGTGAGTTACATACTAAAATTATACTTCAAAGAATATTTGGAATAATGTCTTTAACATAAATATCTGCATCTTTGGTATACCCTAGGAACTCAGGGTAATCATTTCAAAGTAATGCCATATTAATGTAACACTGGTTGCACTGAACCTGCTAGAAACAGAGGCAGGAAATATGGAGTAGGTTTTTGTAAGCATGTTTGTACTATTTTGGCTATAGTGATAATAACAATGAAAACTTTATGACAGCACACAGTCATTCAGCATGTTAAAAAGAGCAATGAGATTAAGAGTCTGGATTTTGAAATTAAGGTCCAACCTGATGACTCAAATTATGCACAACAGCAATTACAGTATTACACTATTAATTTTTCCCCACCAGAAATCACTCATAATATTGAACAGTTAATCCTTCTATCTAGACAAAATTATTATCTGGAACTGACAGCAATGCAAGCATTGAAAGGAAGCATTTTTGCCTTTGAGGTGTGAACAACTCTGTTTCTAAATATTTCCAACTTCAATACTCACTATTATGCTTGAAGATTCTAATAGTAGCACCTGAAAGCCTTGCACCAAGAACGAGAGAAGTGTGGTTCAACTCATCACTTAAAATGAGGCAGCCCTGTGGAGAAGGAATACAATAAGCATATGTGTGAACTGGGAGGCTGTTGATCTGTGTGTATGTGCATGTCAGCATACACTTGTGTCTATGGCACAGCATTGCATGAATTAAGCTGTAAGTATTAAACATGAACTGGATTATCTGCTGCTTTTCTGATGGTGCCAGGACACACTGCAAAGGCGGGGGCATACTGTAGGATCAGATTCTCAGGTATTCCCAGGTGGTGCAAAGGGGACAAATGTTTCCTGTAACTGGAAAGTAGTGGATAACCATAGTTGAGATTGACTGCTTTCTAGTGAAACCAAGAATCCTCTATTCACCTGTCTACAGTCTATTTTATGTTGCAAGGAAAATACAGCCACCATCCCATATATAAAGACTGCATTACAGTAATGTAAGGAGGAGTAATACTGAGGCTGGACTGACATCAACATTTTGGGGTGCAGAAATGAGATAAGGACAGATCAATGCCTCATAAATCCCACTTCCATGAAGATGTGAGTGGACCCTAGGCAGCAGGTAGAGTCTTTCTCTGGTGAAGGCATATACAGCCCACCTGTAGGATATTTTTCATTAATTCAGTTGAAAACTCATTTTCTTTTTAGAAACTAAAATAGAATATAATCAGGATAAATAACTTTATATGTTATATTAATGGGAGCCAGGATTCACAGTTGAAATTCAAGATGGAACCCTAATTTTGCTCTGATTTGTATTACACATCTTATCTTATGCTGTGGTTTCATTACCCAAAGGTCAAATCAACATTAAGTAAATACTTATTTTAGAAACACAGATTATGCCTAGGTTGAACGATACTCAGACAAATCTGCCTAAAGACTGTTATGCAGAACTGACAGTCTGTATGCAACTTGACAAGAAAATGTAGGTGCTACATGTAAGTATGGAGAAAAAATTAGGAATAAATATCCCCAACACAGGGCAATTACATATTTTCTGTAATATATACATTATAATGCTACATATTATTAATATATACTAAATTGTGATAACTATAATATATATATAGTAATATCTTGATTTATGCCACATATCTAAATATCCTACCTTGGACAGAGGTCTGAGTCTTCCCATGATGCCAGCTAAGTGAGGGAAATCTCCTTTATAGCTAAGCAATGGATAGGTATCTTATGATGTTATGTATGTCTGCAATTTCATCCACTTACCTTTATTAATTCTCTGTATCTGTTCCCTTTGAAGTTGCTGGACAACTTCTCCTGTATTGTTGCAGACTGAAGTTCATGTTCTGGACAGCTGAAGGAATTCTCCCTGCCTAGCCTTTGTATATATGTACTTTAGAAATCTCTTGCAAAACTGCATTTATCTTCAACAGTGAGTGAAAAAGTGACTTCACCTCTACACTGGTGCTTCAGAAGAAATCTTGATCACACACCCCACAGTGAGATAATTCCATCTCCACCAAGAGGGAAATACTGTTTCACACTTGCAAGAACTAAAGAGGAGCTACCCGGTGTCTCAGCCAACAGCACAGCGTATCTGCTTGTTACATCAGGAGCTGTGACTGGCAAGATGGTGGATTTTCATGCCCTTTTATGGCAGGTACCCCATACTGGAGCTGAAGTACCCTTACCACCAAATAAGAACCCAACTTTTGTCAAATATCGCAACTTCAGACTTGCACTGGCTGCCAGCTTTCTTAGCAGGGCTGGTTGGAGATCTGTTCATCATGAGTTCTAAACACTGTGCTTTTTCTTTTCTGGAAGTGTAAAAATATCCTAATTGTCATCTTTCACCACAGGCAGCTGGGCAATATCTCTGCAAGTAGCCCAAATACTTCATCCCACAACACCTGAGTAATGACATGCAACATTTGCTAACTTTTTAGGGAGAAGCGACTTCATTAAGAGAAGCTAAACAATCACATCGCTCATCCTTAAATAGATGTTAGATGTGTGATAGGAACACCTGGAGCTATAAAAAAATGATGAAGGAGCATATTTAAGGTCACAAGGTCTTCAACTTTATGACTCATGCATTCCTGATATCAAGTTTTGTTCCTCAATCAAGCCTTTCCACTTAATAGAATACTGCAACAGTTGTTAAAACAATTAATAAATGATTGCTCTATGTATTCCTTAAGGAAGTACTCACCTTCCCAACCAGGGCTGGAATATTCATGGAGTTAGTTGCAAAACCCATGCCAAACACCATAGCGTCTTCCACACCAAGGAACGTGGCCACAAGTTTCTCTAGTTCTACATGTTTGTCTAGAGTGCCTGCAGAAACAAGCCCAAGGAACCTTAAATGTCATTAAACTGTGAAAGGTATTAATTCTAAGGATGTGAAACATAAAAAAGAACAAGTTAGAAGTATGTCATTAAGCAATATGACATTAAATTCTTATGAAGGTTTTCTATTTGTATCTTGTGCATTTGGGATAATGCAAGGAAAAGCAAGGATGTGAATGCTAACAAGTACTGTTCCTGTTAAGGTAGCAAAGCAGTTACTTTGGGAAAAAGGTTTCCTTTTACTATAACAACAATTTTTTATATAGTTAGTTTTGTAGAGTAATTTTGACTTTTTCCCTCCCTGCAGCAAGGACAAAAATACCTCCTTTTTATAGGAAATGTGGGACAAACATCTCAGGCATTCTTGAATTCTCTCTGGATGTGAAAGCAAAAACTGATGACAACAAAATTATTTATTTTTTTCTTTTGTATGTGTAGAAAATCCTTAATTATGATTTTATATGGATAGACAAACAGAAGCATTCTCCATCTTTTTCTGCTTTAGAAGCTATAAGCTATGCCACTCTCCATAACTGATTATAACTCTCCTCTTTCCTCACTCTCAGAAGTCAAACATTAATGATAAGGCAACACAACAGAGCATTCTTTATGGCACGTTACTTAACTAATATTAGTGGCTGGAGTCTCCAAATAAGGTGCTTCAACTATCCAACAAGAGCAGTATCTTTCCCGCCCAGCTCACAATGGAGGATGACAAAATACAAAACGCAACAAATGAAAGAGCGGTGTTAAGAGATTGAGATAACAAATAACTTTGAACAGTAATGAATTATCTCAACTTGCCAGCTCTCTAGTCTTTGGTTGCCTGGCTGTGCATTGCAGGTACCAAGGCAGAAGGAACTCTTACAGGATGATCTGTGGGGAAGAAAAGAGAGCGGCCTGTGGATTCTGACAGAGCATTTCCCCTATTAATAAGGTTGTAAGCAGCAAGCAGAAGAAAAAAATTAGGGAAATTAGTATTTCACCTCACTTGCACTGCACAAATTGATGTCACAATAATATAGGCAAAGTGAATTACAATTGATGGGAACAAGAAATCTGTGTTCACTGTGATGAACAAAGGGCAGATGAGTGGAGGAAAGCAGAAGCTTGACTACAGTGTCTTAACAAGTATGAGTCAGGAATATGATCTTACCTTCATCATGGGAGGAAAACTCATAAAAAAAATCAAATAAAAATGGCAGCAGTACACTTTTAGAAACAGCACTAACTCAGCTGGTTATGGTGATGTAGTGATTTTCTTACTTTTTCCTGTTGAATATTCAAATAGCATTACTGAATATTCAAATATCATTCACTTGGCAACAAAACATGAAAAATATCATGCAGGCAGGTAATTCTCCAATAGCCAGAAAGGCAATGAGCAAGGATCACGTGGTTTCTGGAAAAAGCTGGATTACACCGACAGTAAAGAACAGTGGTGCCGTGATTTTGCACAGATCCTGCCTGGGTTCTGCTAGACTTGAGCCAATTCCAGCAGAGCTTCAAGAATGTCTCTACTAATTTTATCACGTTGGATGCACATTGATTGAGCTGGCATGTCTCTAGCTCTGTGCTAAGTTAGGTAACATGATGCAGAAAATTTGACTCTGCAGAACCTCCAGTAGATTTGAGTGGACTCTGGATGAAGCCCTTTAAGGATGGCTACATTTTGCATTTGTAGATGCTGAGATACACAAGTATATGTGATGGCTCCACACACAGCCACCATTTAGAAGCCAAGCTCCATGAAATACAAAAAACTCATAGTTTCACAGAGCTGCTCACTGAAAATGTGTTTGAGAATTTGTCTTAACTTGTAAGCCCTGTAGGCCCCTGGGTGTATTTCTACGGTTCATTCTATATTTTTTGCCTTTTGAGCCCAGTCTTCAGCCTGATTACAGCACTCATTGATAACTGAGGGTTCTAGCATGGTCAGATGCCCTTGTGCTCCCTGCATATGTTATTTTGTCACTTGAGGGCTATCAGCACACAAAGAGAAGATGAAGTCTGAAATGGAGCTTGAAGCCAGCCACATTATTGTCACAGCTTGAATTAGAAGGAGGTTTGTGAGAGCATGAGAAACATGCAGTGTCTGCTTTGCAAGGCAGGCATTTTAAGGTATGATAAAATTGTCCTTTACTCTTCCAGGGGTAAATCTGACACCACTGGGATGGAGTTAAATTACTTTTTGGGGTTGCATCATACGTTTTCTGTTTTTACAAACAAGTAAAGCCTGACTCACTACAGATTATTCTGTTCAAGCATCTATTAAAACATCTTTTTGATGAACTATAAAGGAACAGCACTTTTTTGGCTTTTTAAAATTTTTTATTTTGTGATGGTAAGGTAAAGAATAAGACATTCTGAAAATTACCAACTCCTACTTATTATTTACTTATCTTAAGAGTGAATGCAGATATCTTGTATATTGCTATTGCCTGCAAATCCTGGAATATAAATTGGAATCAATGGGGGTTTGGCTTGCAAAACCGAAACCTGAATGACAAGGATTTGCAAAATGAGCCCTACTTTAATTATAATGACAATATTGTAGGTGGTATCTGAGGTGTTGCAGAAGCAATACAATACACATAGTACTAACAGTGGGAGGTTTGTGACAGCAATATACATCACGTAGAGCTGATAAAGCATGTCATCTTGCATTTTCCCAGGTTTAAAGTAAAAGAGGTATTTATATAATAAATTATGCAATTAGTCAATCAGAAGATTTCTCCAGTATGGGTCAGGCCTTGGACACCATATAAACTGCACCAATTATATCACTTCTCTCCACTGGAGAAAACAGGGAATCAGATATGCTTTGCTGGAATAAGGCTTGTCCACTTATGTTCCTAGCTGGTAATAGTAACCCCCTCAATGGGCATAAACAGCACCAACAGATCCAAATTTGATCCAAAGGAAATTTTACTAGCACAAACTGCTACATCTCAAGATACATAAGCAAGACAGTATTTACACTGGTCTTCATTAAATTAACCTTAGCAGTGTCAAGACAGGTTATCATGGCCCTTAAAATGTCTTGTATTGTGCTGGATTCTGACCAGCGTCATGATCTGGTGAATCAAAAGTGATGTATTAGATATATTTTTATTAATACACTGTATACACAGATACTTTCTATACTTGTCCTATACATAGACATTAGAATATTTCCCCATACTCTACCTACTCTGATTTTTATGCTGACCACAGCTTGGTTTGACCTGAGAAATGAGGATATAACTAAGGAATGTATGTCATCCCACCGGGGAAGATTTAAGACAAAAAGGAAGAGAGAAAGCTACCTGCATCTTTAAGAAAAAAAATGGAATACTTTGAGAAGTTATTGAAGATCTTAAAAGAAGTGGACTTTAACAACATTAGCCACCTCCACAGATTCCCACACTTCTCAAAGCAAATCCCCTCCTTTTCAAAATCTGATGACTCAGTTTCCTCCATCAACAAGCCACTGTACTATGGGGACAGGGAACATTAAGTATTGTGTGCTTTGCAGACTTTCATAGGCTTCCTCCTGCTCTTGGGGTTACTGAGTCTATCAGACAGATAAAGCTTGAAGATGCACTTCCCATGATCCACATAGTTCATTATTTAACTTTGATGTTTTTAGCTTGGATGAGGTGGTCTGTGCCGCTGGTTAGTCTGTCAATACAGTCTTGCAGGTGCTAGTGACATGTACTGATTAGTCTGCCAACCTGGTATTTGGAATTCTGAGACCCAAACACAACAGGAAAATACCTTCTTGCTTCAAGTTAAAAGCTGGAGGATTAAACTGATCTAAGCAACAAATCATTGAAATAAAAAGAACAGATTCACATAAAAGCCACTTCCATGTATGAACAGCAACTATGGATCCTATGGATCACTGATTTGACTCACCAAGGTGAATATGAACCAGTACTCTATGAAAAAAAGTTTATCAAAGGTATCCTTAGGAGGGTGGGGAACAGAACAAAACACCTGAACTTCCCTGCCACATTTGAAACTTAAGGTCGCAAAATCACTCTGGCAAGATATTTGTCAGACATGAAAAAATAGTATTACTGAAACACATATATACATTTACAAAAGCAAGATTGGATGAGTTATTACTAGAAGGATGAACAAAGATTATTTCTTTACATGTTCACATTCTACAAGAGTGCATGATACAGACAGTATCACTGTCCTACAGAGCCCACAAAAGCAATGCCAAAAATTGTAGAACTTTACTTATTGTCAAGAGAGACGAAGGGAAGCACATGGTAGTTATCTAGTTGCTTCATTGAACGTTGCATGTGCACAAAAGAACCTCAAAAGAAGTGAGTATTGAGGAAGCATTTGAAAGAAAGGAAATGCTCAAGTGGTCTTAATGTTTCTACCAGCTGATAGGGCTTCATACCACAAAGATCCTGTGGATCGCAGATAAAATAGTGTACCCATGTAACGTACTGAGTTTTAGAAAAGAGTAGATTCATTTTAACAAAACTTCTAGTTTTATTTGGATCTTCCAGTTTTGTTTGCTTTTTTCCATTACAAAAACAGAAGGCTGAAATTTACAGTTGAAAGTCCAGCCTCTTTACACTAAAGCCTGGACAGCAGCAGCTTAAGTGTCTAAATATTTGCATGTACGTAGATAACATTATATACTGGAAATAAGAAAGTATTTTAGGTTTCAAGCAGATCACACAACCCTTAGTTACTCCTGATGCCTTCCATTCCACCTGCCAGAAGACAGAGCTTAATAATGCTTCACAAAGCACACTTTTGCAGTTGTGAAATACCAGGAACAAACTTGATCTTTTGCTCTTAAGTTGGATCATGTATTTATGAGAGAGTAGGCACACAAAGGAAAATGATGTTAGTAGGATATAACGAAGAAGGAAAATTCCTCTCATGAACTCTTTTCTAATTTGTAACATAACCCATCAAAAGGTAGCCAAGGTTATGATATATTTATTTCTGTATTTGTACAGTACTGAGTTTAAAATGAGTCCAGGCCCTAATCAAAGCTTTGAAATGGTGTAAAAGAAAAGCCAAATAAATATTTTTACCTTATTGAAATGCTGCCAGAAATTCATATTAGGCCTTAAAACCTAACAGAAGGAAGTGAAGGGGATGAAACTACTTTTGTAGTTTGAAGTTGGGACCGGTTTTCAGATCTGCTTTTTAGAAGTCAGGTCACAGTCAAATATAAAAAATAATCCTCAAACAAACAAAAACCCCTAAAACTGAGTGCAAGTGAGGTGTTAAAACGTAATCTCCTAACCATGCCCTCCAAAGTGAATCACCCTGCAAGCGTTTCTGTGCAGGCTCCAGCTTGTCTTTTGGTCCAAGGCATAATCACAGGAGAAGGATTTCAAAAGGCAGGAATCCTGCCTGGCTGCGTAAGTAGCAGTAATGATACATTTGCTCTTGTTACTCACGTAGATCATCTCCATAAGGAAAAATAGTGAGTTAGATAAATAGAGCATTGGAACTACCAGCTACTCATGTGACAGCCCCGTCATGGCCCTGGTGCTAAGCCTAAGAGAGTTCAGGGCATGATAATCCACCTTATCTTAAAAAAATTGCGGCACTGATTTTATTATCATCTGCAATCAGTAAGCAAGAAACAGTGTTAAATAATTATTTGCATATTTCTTCCTTAATAATTTGAAGTTACGTTGCTCAGAAAAGGCTGACCATAAACATAAGAATGACAGGATGAGTTCAGACAAAGGGCTTGTGAGCCTGTCTCTGACAGTAGTCAACTCCAGGAATTACATACATTGATTTGCATGGGAAAAGAGGAACTTTGCATTCAACTTGCCATTCTTTACATGTATATAGAGGGAACACACACTACTGTAAATTTAGTTAGGTTCCAGTTTTATAGCATTTTTATTAAGCTAAAAAATAACACTTTTGAGACTGTGATTAAAATAAATAAAACACAGCATAGAGGTTTTTTTTGGGGTAGAAATACCCCAATGTTCCAAATACCCCAGTTACTTGAATAGCTGGTTTCCAGTTACTTAATATCTAAGTTCCTTCAAGTTACTCCAGTTCATAGAACCATACAATCACAGAATGGTTAGAACTGGAAAGGACCTTGAAGATCATTGAGTTCCAACAACCCTGCCATGGGCAGGGACATCTCCCACTAGAGCAGGTTGCTCAAAGCCCCATCCAGGCTGGCCTTAAATACTTCCAGGCATGGGGCATCCACAACTTCTCTGGCCAACCTGTTCCAGTGCCTCACCACCCTCACGGGAAAGAATTTCTTCCTAATATCCAATCTAAATCTCCCCTCTTCCAGTTTAAAACCATTACCCTTTGTCCTATCACTACAAACAAACTGACAAAGAGTCAGCTTCCTGACAAAGAGTCCCTCTCCTGCTCTCCTGTAGGCTCCCTTCAGAAGGAAGGGAGGTCTCCCCGGAGCCTTCGCTTTTCTAGGCTGAACAGCCCCAGCTCTCTCAGCTTGCCCTCATAGGAGAGGTGCTTCATCCCTCTAATCATCTTTGTGGCCCTCCATTGGACCCATACTAACAGTTCTATGTCC